>QNGE01001078.1:79102-104727 GCA_008508345.1 Paragonimus westermani
TTCGTAGTACTCTTTCCTTTTAGGATATTCCACGTCACTGTTGAGGTGAGCGGCGGCCCGAGCCACAGTACCTTTTGGTCAGGCTCATGGCTGTTTTGATGATGATGATGATGATGATGGCACGTCCAAAAACCCACAGCGAGCGGGACAGCATGGGCGACCGGATGAGCCATCGCCCAATTGGATCCAACCAACGGACGAGACTTGGCAGGTAAAATTGGATGGATAACCAGATTGAGGTGTGTGCTTATTCCAAGTGCGGAGGAATATCTCGACGTGAATGGATTGCTGACAGCACGAGCGACCGGACGAGTCACCGCCCGAGATCAGCTCAACGGACGAGGAATGGCAGGTGGAAAACGCCTTGACAGAAGGCGTCGGACACAAACCGGGCCAAAGTGCACAAGAGGTATCGTGGGCCGGAATCGACTTATAGACCCGGGTGCACGCGTAACACGGTGACCAACGTGCTGGACAATAACGACTGTGCTTTATTGGACACCTTTTCGCTACATTTTAAAGATGCCCAGCGTTGACTAATTTCATGGAACGAAGCATTCAGGCGCATGTGATTACTGCACAACGTCCAATGCACTTTAAATATCTAAGCTTATACAACCAACCCCATTGACAAAAGCGATGCAGTAGCTCAGGTGAAATTCAATTACCTTAAAAGCGTTTGAAGCAGCCCATTCTGAGTCTCAAATAGCCATGAGACCACGGTAGAATGATTGACATTGCAACCAAAGTACTGCCATATTTGGCGGTGTATGTGCTCGTAGTAAGCACCCTACGCGGTTCACATTATAAACGACCGTCAAGCAGAAGTCGGGTTTGCTGAACAGCTGTGTAAATAGGAATTGTTTGCAATACTTCTTGCTCGTCTCCGGACAGACAGTCCACGACCACTTTGGTCCTTATTTGTACAATTCAGAAAGGAATCGTCTAAATGGAAGGTCGAAGCTACAGCCTTTCGGGCCAAAAGCCGTAGCTCTCATCAGCTCGGCCACCAGTTCCGAGCACTGTTTGTGACATGGGAGTTCATACATCGTGATTTCATTATTGTCAATACATTCGTCCGAAATGAGTTACATGTTATTTCACATACCGAACACCCACATTATTACCGTCAAAAACAGCACTACTGCAGCAGTTCGTACTGACATCTGACTGTCTTGCAACCGTGAAGAAAAGAACATACTTTACCTGAGAAAGGGATGGAAAGGGATCTAACTGCAACTCGAACATTCAACATCAACACTTTACGAGCAAACAGCCGACTTATAAGTGAAGGTAAGGTTTCATCTGCAAGAGAGCTCCCCTATGGCTTTCACTGCCTAGCGTCATCGGTCGCGCTTTCTTTACAGACAACTCGGCCAAACGGCAACCTCCACGCTGCCGAGTTCGATTAGCCGCACGCTCACCTACAGAGTCCATCAACCGACTCTGAGCCGTGAAGGCTCCAACTAGGATAGACGAGTCAGCAGTGTAGTAGCCAACCCCTCAGTGACTGCCTTCACTACTTTACGTCAGGTCACTAGCCATCCACCTCGCACAAGCCATCCGGAGCATCACTGACGCTAAGGTCTAGGAAAAGCACCTGTTTGTTTGACATTCTTTATCTCATCTCGCACCCAACATCAATAAAAGAGAACGAAAGGACTGGTCACTTTGGAACAAATCTACATCGACGGGGTATATGGTGTAAGCAATCTTTGGCTAAACCTATCCGTCAACTTGACGCAACGCCAGAATCAATGAGACCACGGGGTGAAGCAGGTCGAGAGAAGCATCGTCCGTCTCCGACTAGGATTAAACAAGAAATAAGCGCGGCAGCCACATGATCAAGGGACGCCGAAGTCGTGTAAGCGACCTGGATTTTAATTCAGGCAATCTAGGTAGGCTGGCTAGGAATGCAAGACGGACGGCTCAGTTCACTCGATCCCGGCTGATTTTTTATCGGGTGCGTCAGCGACTGTTTGGATTCATTTGGAATGAAGGTTCCACCATGATTGTCTTGTTTGAAAGTTGGGACTTCCTGGCGTGAGAAAAGTTGTCAACCTCAATGATACTGCTCAAATTACCGCAATACGAACACAGACCGCGGATAAACACGATAAATTTATTTTTCGTCAAAAGAAAAACCCCGACTTCATAACGTTCGAGTCACTACGTACACACGATGGCCTAATAATATCAATGAATCCTTAGACGGCAGGTGAATGATTCTCCGCATCTGTCCGAGGCCACCAAAGGATCGGTAGTCATCCATCTAAATTGCCGAACACATTCTTCGTACTCGATGAAACTGGTGATCATCGCAGTGATCTACGTGCCACCTTCCGAACGGTCGGAAATCAGTCTCCAACTTAAGGTAGTTGACTGATGGCACGCTAACCTGGTTATCATCTCAGGTATCGCACTATTCTTTTCTCACAATAGAGGGGAAAGCATGTTCATAGAAATAAAAATGATTGGATCATCGCCGTGGAAGTTACAAGAGATGCATGGTGTTGGAAAACTTTTCAAAGGGTCACTTTCATCTTCAACTTTGAAAGGACATCTAACGCCTAGTATCTTCTAGTTCGAAAATCAGATCCTTGATAAAATGTTCGACGAACCATGGGTGGAAAAGAATATCCTTAGGCAATGACGGTAACTCTGATGCACATGACGTCCGTGCAGTCTTTCGAGTGCACCAAATGGAACCTCGACGTTGACAAATAAATTTGCATTAACAAACACAAATTTAACAAATTGAATAGGAATGTTCGGGTGAATGCAGTTCAGTTGCTGATATACAGAACAGATGCGTAGAGGTGAATCATGAAAAAATTAAGGAGACAAAAGTTATGGGCAAGACAGGTGACAGAAAGGAAAACTCAATCAATAGGAGTACTAACATGAGCAGATAACCGCGGGTGGAACGCGAAGACAGGTTTTTGTCACAGCCACAGCAAATCCATTGCATGAAGTAAGAAATAAGCAGATTAAATGTGTGCCGAAACGAACTAAGGTGATCAGTAAAAGTCAGATAATCATTACTCCAGGAAGCGGATGCTCATCTTTTGTTCAATGTCCACGTTGTCGAAGGCCTGTAAGTAACAGAAATGAACATGTATTAGGTTTATCTATCGGAGGCACAGGCCGAGTCTTTTATATTGTTGGCACCAACGCGGGAAAAAATGAAACGAAGAAAAACGTAAAACACGGTTTCCGCTTAGATGCTGATAAACCATGAAGGTCCTATTCTTACAGACAAATGCTAAGCAAACATTGTATCGCTTAAGAAAATTATCTAGTAGAAATTCATCCAACCCACTGAGGTATTTCCATTCATACTTTTTTCATTGCATGTAATCCGCTCGAGACTGTGGACAGTTTCGCATAGTTGAGTAACATTATCTCGTCAGCTTGTAATATTGCTGATAAAATACCAGCGCGAATTGTAGAGGCATGAGTTGCCTTTGTCAGCCTGTGACATGTGGCGTCAAAAAGATGTTCGGTTCCGCTAAAACGAAGGGTACATAATGCTTGCGTACGTTCACTTTTGCTCTACGGTTCGAAAACGTGGCCTGTTGGCAACGAAAATGTCAACGGATTTGCCATATTTGATCGTTGTTGTCCCCGTCAACTAGCCCACACTAATTGGACTGATCAAGTGAGCTGAACGGCCGTTCGCCGACGCATATTCTGGCATACTGGGAATGCGTGGTCAATTGGTCAACCAATCACGCTGCACAGCCTCCGGTGGTTGCGCGACGTACTCCGCATGCCAGCTGAGCGTTTGCCGTACCGCTACCGAGCATTATATACTGAGACCATCAACAGTTGGGTGAAAACACGTGGTGGTCAAGCAAAAACGTGGTCACGAAAATATGAAGACCCTGACTGCTCCACTGAGTAAAGTGAGTAGGTGTTGGTTGCCTGGCTGGGGTGCTCGTGATCACTTAAATTGCTGGTTAGAAACGAGTTGGCAGACTGCCGCAGTCACTGGCGTGCCTGCATTCATACCACTTCTACTTCTCCCGCTCACTCTTCTCTTATTAGTTTTCAACCTTCTTAATGACGTCTTCTTCCTCCTGGATATTCCACGTCACTGTTGAGGCGAGCGGTGGCTTAAGTCACAGTACCCTTTGGTCAGGCTCTTGGCTGAAATGATGACGATGAATCCAGTGATAATCGACCCGGTACCATCGTTGAGGATACATCGGTTAAAGTATCCAAGACGTACTACTAAAAGAAAGCACACAAAACATTTCAGTTTCAACTAACAGAAACCAACCGAACTCGAATGGGTATTGGAAAACGACTGCTTGCCTGACCTAGAACATTCGAGGAGTAGAATAACTAGCAGACTATGTCGCCTTGTTGATACGGTTGTTCAAGCCGGACAGAAACACAATGAACTGCCAGTTTGACGAAATAAGGTTGATTTCATAATATTGTGCAAATACCAAACAAAATTGCCCGTCTACACCAAGGTTGGGAATGTGTCCCGAATTTCCAAATGAAAAGAACAACCAGCGCCAAAGCCTACCTCAAAGTAACGGGTTTGTTGTTCTTATCAGCTTAGTCTGCTTCGTGCAAAACTTTCAGCATTTACTTATCAACGTAATAAATGGGTCACACGGAACAGGAGTCGAAATATAACAGAACAGATTATTCAACCAAACCCCACATAGTTATTTGAAGGCAGGCATGTAGTGTGAAGCAGAACTAAAAGAACGTGCTTACGTACTTTAACAAAATCGTCATAAGAGATATAACCATCACCGTCAAGATCCGCCTCCGCCAGGGTTCGATCTCCAATGTTGTTTATCTACGAAAAGAGAGGGAAGAGGAAAAGCCACCGTTGCAGAACTACGTCAGATAGGTCGGCACCAATTTCGTAGAAGTAACATAACCAAAGAACCCACCTGCTCCACCGTGATATTGGCTCCGACCATCATTTGTAACATGCCGAGCAATTCATTGCGTGATATTTTGTTGTCCATATCCAAATCGTACATACCGAACAAAAATCGCAGTTTTGCATCACGACTATTGAATTCAGTGCTTTGTGAGGGTCGAACTTTGCGGAATCGAGCCAGTTTGCGCATAAACTGACGAAAGTTCAACTCTTCTTGACTGATGAATTACATGTATTGATCAAACAGAGGAGTGCGGAAGAGCGAAGAATCAGATATAAACAAAGTGTCAGCATGATATGGAATTAAAGTGGGTGAAACGGCGGTTGTTTGGTGAACAGACAGAATACTAACACCGTTAACAGTGGAGGACATACCCATACAAAGACAAACAAACACGTACGCACATGGAACCCGAAAACTAAATACACCAGATGAAAAATGATCTCTTAAGTAAGGTAAACAGGCCAATGCGTGCAATAGGAGCCATATGTGAAAATCGCTCGTTTGCCTGTTTACAAGCACGCATCAACTTTGGCAAATTGGTGTCTGACATAGAACAACCAAAGTGTGCATAACCAGCACGCGTTGAGCCTAGAACTAGAGTGATCATATAATTGTGTCGATTACTTTTCGTACTTTTTGCACAATACATTATTCACAGAGGGTCAGTCAACAAAATTCTGCCCCCCGAGCTTTCTGATAATGTGTATATTTCTTGTAAGAAATGGTCTGATCAAAGTTAAATTACACTGCTAGAAGGCAGAGTGGTCATATAGTTGTCTCGCGAGGTGCGTACACACACCTCCACAGGCTTCATAATCAACCCAGAAATGAAGCATATAGAACTATCAAATCGAAGGAAAATGGTTCACTATGAATGAACTAGAATGTGAGGCCTTCTTAGGTTCTAAGAATCTAACACTTGCCTGTCCTTGAAGAATTCATTCACGATCCTGTCACCCAGTGGATTGATCGCCAGTTCGGGAATTAACAGAAAATCGTGTCTCCTGAAAAAGCAAAACGGGAACTCTGCTAACCAAGCACACTCAATAACAAAAGAAGACACATTTTCAACGTCAATGGTATAGCCCTATTTCATGAGAAAAACAGGCTAAAGATACACTAAAATTATCGTTATAAATGCTATGCTAAGTCACACGTTTGGGGTCGCGGCTTTATTCAGATGCGCCGTAATATTGCGTTCAACAACTGTCGGTAGTGATGGTGGCAAAAACAATAAGACGACAGAGGATAGAATAATCAACGTTATCATACATTAACACGCACAATCCCTCTCTGACACTTGAAATCTGCGCACTGTAACGTCACTATCTCTGTAACCGGCAGCAACCTATAAGTCGCTAAAGCGGGCGTAAAGCACGTGGTGGTCAATCAGCTACCTGCCATAGGAAAACGGAGGCAGCCATGAGTTAGTTAGATGGAGTCCGTCATGTTCGTGATCCACTCAACCTTGGACTGAAGATGTTAGAGGAGTTGGCATGCGGTCAGATTCAGCGACGGGAATGTTGCCGTTGTGTGCCTGAATTTCCGTTATGTATGGAGAACTGATGAAAAAAGGCCGCGAAAGGTGAACGACAGCTAACTGCCAGGTGTTACTTAACTCCCACTTACAATTTGTGGAAATCCATGTAGAACGCTCCAGCCCATATAGATATTTCTACAAACCAAGTGCCGCTTCCTCTTCCCACAAGCCAAAATGTTAACTGGAGGCTGTCTGGATGCTCGAACCAACAAGTCGGGTTTCGAAAACTCTAACGTATGAACGATAACGGATGCATTTACTCCCGTTCCTTCCCGAGCTCACTTCCCCATTACACTGTGAAGATCGAAAGCTGTTGATACTCGTGCCTGTCTGCACATCGTCTTCGTGTTAGCAGCAAAACTGTTAGCAAGGCCAAAGTGCAAGAAAGAACGGAATAAGATGTAACCAGAAACTTACGACGAAGAATAGCTACCAAACTTATGAATGGTACAAAGTACGGTTGTGTCACACTGCGCAGAAGGCTCCTTGTGAAACACAGTCATACTTTCTTGTTATCTTCAAAATGAACAGCCGCAGTACAAATTTCAGTCTTTCGTGCGAGGTGATAGCCTGCAAGGACAAATTTCACATGCAGATTTGTAATAGGTTTGAGGCAACAGGAGCACAGAAAACAAAAGACAGAGATCATACAAATCTCAAAAAGGCATAAGGGTCGAAGTTCAGGCCGATCTGCTTGCTGTTAGGTAATATTAACGTCATTACCAATTCTCGTTGCACCAACATTTACAGAGTTGCATAAGGCAATAATCGACTCTGAGCATAGCGACGGCTATTTGTTTCGTGTTAAGATACAGAACGCGGTAAAATTTCATCACAGCACACGCACGCCGCTTTCCGGATTGCTCATTGTCAGGGTACTTGACGGTAGCGTAGGGGTTTACCGGACCCCTTTTGGTGAGGAATGAGCAATACCGGCCTTTAGTTTCTGCTCAATTCTGTGATAACACGCCTGTACCCGAACACGTTTGATGTGGTGGAATGGATATCGGTTGTTGGCTATGAGATGCAGAGACCAGAGGTTTTCAGATTACAGTCACTGGGTTTGTAACATGGAGAGTGTAGACAACACCGAACGCCAATATTTGCTGATCTCAATGATAAACATTGTCTCCAGCTGAACGACAGCTGTAGGACCAATGGTGTAGTGGAATCAGTAAATGGCGAAGTAATCCGTGAGCAAATTTTAACTGACGTCTATGAGAACCATTTCGGATAACCATTATCGATAAAAGTTCACTCTAACTAGTCCTGCACACTTTCTAAACCCCTATCACGTTCACATCGACCAGAGGAAATTTTCCGCCGATTTTCCGGATGTGTCAAAATATCGGAAGTAAGGTTCTTCGCCTAACCTTAACCACACCCACAAAACAGAAAACAGCATTTTGGAATGAAATGAGCAGTTCAGGAAAAACTACACTTCCAATTCTGTTAGTATGAATGTACCGATTGCATTACAAATCGTTCGTGCACGAATTAAGCCTTAAATGCACTTTTAGTGACCTCACGGAGATCCAGTTGAAGGTCACAATGTACTTGTAAACTGGGGTAGCGAGGATTTTCCAATTAAATCCGAAGACAAACGAGAACAACTTCGGCTTCAAACCTCATGAATAATATACAACCAAAGAGAACAGATAGACGGTCGCATAGAAACCACGATTCTTAGCGAAGTTGACACAGAAAGCTAAATAGACGAACACCACAACCACCATTCCGAATTTGGAGTATGCATAAAATTATCAAAAATATCAGCATGTTTGCGGTAGTCCAACGAAAACAATTCACAAAAGCATGAACGCAAGACAGGTAGAAATACGTACTCACAAATGTGTGAATGAGCGGTAAGTATACAAGTTCACTCTAGAGCGCAAACATACGACTTCATATATAGGCGACAAACAGCCTGACGTAGAGTGCTAATTTAAGTAAATTACAACCGAAGTTAAAAAGCTTGCTAAAAGCAGGACCGGTTGAGCGAGAAATTTAATTTGATGCGGCAGTCGTTTAGTAGCTGCCGATTACCCGCATAGTACAGGTAATAGGAAGTGTGTTCAGAATGCACTATCAAACTCGGGTTTCTGACAACCAAAACTGATGTTCGGGTCCTGCATGGTTGAATTTGTGCAGGGAGACAAGCAATCATGCACGTATGGGGACCTGCTTCCATTAGCTTGACGGTTGTTGAGTTTTAGGAATTGCGAATTCCTAAATAAGGTCCAACATGCTGATGTTGACAAATAACACATAAGTGGTACATAGAACACGGCAAGTGGCCATTCAAATCATAGCGGTGAACTTTTACAAGGACAAAATTAGTGTTAGCACACTAAAATACAGGAAACCGAATAAAGTTGGCAAGCTCGAGAATAACACACAGTACGCACGTTTTTGACACAGAAGCAGGCTCCCTGATGACTCCATTGGGAACAAATCGGCAGTTACGACGCTATCCACAAAGCATACAACTATCAGTTCGAATTCAAGTTACCACTAGCCTTCTATCCAGGATTGCTAGCCCGCCAGTACCCATCATGTTGTACGCCTGTGATGCTGTACACATAGCGCAAGGCGCTTTTCACAGAACACCGACGCTGGTTCAACGTTTCGGTCTGTACTCCTATTTCTAGGAAGGACAACTCAACACTGATGGAAGCCTGCGTCTACATGTTGGGGTGCGTTGCAGGTGGTCGATGAAATCAATCCAAGTAGGAGGTAATGGCAACAGATCTGTAGCGATCGAGTTGCCGACGTCTTTTAGTGAGGGACACGGTGTACAAAGCTTTAGTAAGCGCGGTCCTTCTGTATGGACACTGAGTAACCATGATGCTCCGAGAGTGAAAGCACTCATTAACCTCAATACAGTCAAAAGGATCGACAGTATTACACACGGACTGGTTGTTCACATCTCATAATTTACTGTGGCGAACTCAATACACCTAACATATAGCGTGTATGTAAGGTAAAAATGGCAGACAGCAAGAGCTGGACACATTAATTCAGCGCACATTCATGCACTGAGAGCATTAACTGTACAAAGATGCGCACACAGGTGTGGGCTCGAGCAAATGAGATGTCAACGAGTGAATTTCATTTCAGTGTTACGGTCACATTTCAAAAGCCTAAGTCCATTGCCTGTCATATCGTGCGCTTTTTCACGCGACTCAATCAAGTCCGGAAGTTGCGGTCAAGCGGGAAATGAACAACGCGGGTTCTAAGAATAGTCATCGAGGTGGACAATTTGTTTCATCAGGCAGCCCCACTTTCCCACTTCGCAACCACAGGAAGATGCTCATCCATGGGTAGATATATTATGAAGACCTGGACAGGATCCAAGTCACTGGAGTTCACTCTAAAACAATTTCAATTCCACTTTTTGCTCTCCAATTCTTTACAGCGCCTCAACCCAACATACTGTATCGTCAATAATATTATTATTACATATGTGTAAAATGCATCAGTTTTAGCAAGTTATTGTTGCCAGAGACAAAATCAGACATGATGAAACTGGATATGCATGTGCGTAAATGGGCGTGCGGAGAAATAACACAGTTTGTAGAGAAGGATCACTAGAATAAAACAGATTGGATGTAAGATGACGCAAGGGTTACTGAAAGTACAGAACATCGCGATGTAAAAACGAAGCTGGCTGCCAAGCGGCCATCCCTGGCATTCGTCGACACTCTAGTGTCAACGACTGATGGAGACAGACATCAGTCTCTGACGGCCCAAACTGATATGATCATCACTACAACCTATTGATATCATTATCAGTTATCATTATTATTATCATTAATATTCACCGACAGGGCTAAATAAGTGGTCGTTAGCGGCGCCTAACTGCAGCACAACCAAGGAGGGAGGAGCAGGTCCCAATCAGAAAGCACAAAAATAAAGCAGATGAGGCCCAACTACTAAATGCATTCGCGGCCAAAATCCAACAAGCCTGAGGTTAACAACTTAGTAATAAGTGAGATTAGGACATCATCAGCAAGACACTGATCCTTCACTAATCCGTCTAACCAACTGAACTTGTTTCACTAACAACCCAGCCAAACAACGGCAGCACTCATGCCATTGAGCCCTATATTCCGCACCCTCCCAGAGTCACTAATCAAACTACGAACTACGAGAGCACAAGACGAGAAAACGGGCGCTACCTACTAGGACAAGCCTATAAACGATTTCATTTCCATAGGCCACGGACACAGTTTGTCTAACGCGCACTTTACATTAGTTGGTTAGATCCCCGGCGAAGTGGGCCCAGAGTGGCAGCTGATCAGTTACCAGCCTCAGTAAATTATTCAATCATCTGAATGCACGCACCCCTCAAACTGAGCAAACGAACCTGCTTGGATTAATGAGTAAATATATGCAAACCTACTAAATCTGACGTCCGTTAAACTTTGCACCTTTCAAAATGCTTATACGCTTCACGTGCATCGATCATATCATACACATTCATCGGTGTCCCGCGGGTCTAATGTCTTAAAAGTATTACACTGTAATAGGTTCCCACGATCTTCTTCGACAAGTGTGCAGGGATATCACGCCGTAAAGATTGCAAAAAGGGGAATGGCCCACGTCTGTCAAACCTACGTAGAGTGATTTCGTCCGATCACATGGCTTGTCGTCGACACCACCGACGACCAGATCTTGTAGCCTGTACACAAACCGCAACCCCTGAATAAAAACCTTGATGTTGCCGAAAACATTTCTGTGGGTGTTGAGATGCGACTAAATACGTGATAAACTGGGTCTTTGAACAACACCTTGGAAAGTCTAACCAATCACATTCTACGAAATATTTATTGGGTTCGTTCTCCGTGGGTCCAACACAAGTGCAGAGGGCTCTCAGGGGGATCAGTCGAGAAATCTTGGAGGAGTCATATACAGACGTAATGTTTGCCATGCTTCAAAAGTAAGAACTTATTGACTTCTAAATGGCAAGCCCTTCAGCAGACCACTTATATAGTAATGAATCGAAGATGCAGATAGCACATGTTAACTATTCATTCTAAGTAGCTTAAGTGAATCAGATCTCTATCTAAAAAATAATAAGCAGACAGGAGTAAACTGAGATGTCTGGAAAGCTGCTTTGTAGCAAACCATCAGCTATTTTCTAAATGCGATCTTAATGGAAGTGACCATCTTCGAAAGGCTTTATAGGGTGAACTTGAATGAGGAAACTATTAAACAGAGATTACAAATCGTGTCAGTACTTGCCCCAAAACTCGGTAACAGACACTCGTAAGTCGGATATCATCCATCTTTGATTATGCAATTACACGCGAAAAAAGTGCCAATTACTCACCGGCTACTACGAAGGCCAAACAAGGCAATCGACTTGATAGGTGTGCTGCCAAAATTCCAGAGAGCTGTCGATGTGCCGACTGCAGACATGAAAAATGTCTCGGAGCCGTAGTTCGAACAAGTGGCAAGGGTTTCCGTTGTTGTGGTAGCCCGAAGACAATAATTGCCGAAGACTAGGACTGTTTTACCTACTGTTTCACCTTTTTGGAAGAGCACATTTCTGAGCAGAAGTCGTATTAAGGCTGGCACCAGAAATTTTCAGAACCAGTGGCAGGCAAGATGTAAATAAAACCGTGAAGGATATATCGATTAACATTTAGCTTTGTGACAATTAATTCGAACCCTTAGGCCCTTTTGTTCAGGCTTTCGTTCCAAGCCGAAGCATTGCAGTTGGAAGCCAGAAAAGAACTATCATAGGACTAGCCCATTAACATGAGTAACTTGGGGAATTACATGGGTCAAATCAAAAAGGTGAACCTCATAAACAGTCCAGTATAACGAGATGCGCCATACCTGTAGGGTCTCAAAAGGAGCCGGAAAAAATATAGACTAATGCCTATGAAATCGGATACGAAGCGACTAAGTATGTGTGTTTAAAAGTTGATCAAGTAAATTTCCAAGTTAGATTGACAGCTCAAAATATAGCGGCGCCGCTTAAGTTCGTCTCAATAACTTTTTTTATAATGAGGAACGGCTGCTTTCACGATCCGTCTTGGTGACGTAATACGTTGCAAATTCAGGATCAACTAGCTCTTGACGATATTGTGAACTGAGTCAATGATTAACCTGTTACATCAAAAACAATCGAAGCAGATGCACAGATACACCGTTGGTCATCCAACAATTACAAATGAGCTTACTCACCCCGTCCCATAGAAGTACAATTATGGACAAACCATCTCTGCGAACTCTGTGGCACATGGTCTGAAAATACAGTACTTAGAATGCACTTACGGATGTGATGCATACGAGATCCGCAGAAAATCCACTGCCTATTATAACGAAGCATCAATTGTCGACCCAATCATGGTTGCACACACAATTGAATGTTATAGGAGGCAGGTGAAAGGCAGTGAGATAACCTGTTTCAATTGCCTACTGTGCATTTTTGAATACCGCTACAGTTGCCTAAGGTTATTACAACGGTACAGAGTGAGTGTCGGCAACAGCTGTGGCTAAGGTCGATCAAAGTTGGCGCAGGTGAGATCTTCACATAGGAATCTGAGTAGCCTGTGTTCACTCAAAAGGCTTGTTTTCTCATCGCATAGTACCTTTAGGTGGTTTGGAAATATGATTGCTTGTCATGATTCTATAATTGCTGGACCACCTGGATCCGGTAGGCTGGTCGGTTTATTACGCAGTACGATTGTATGATCGACCAAATCTCGGATGCAATTTTTCATGCACGTCAATGAGAACTCGGTTTCCAAGTTAAAATTACGAAGTTATGAACAGCGCAAGAAAATTTTGCTGAATCTCCACCAACTACACTACTCAGATCACAAAGAAATGGTACCTCGCCTTTCGTTTCGTATTTTTCATTCAACCTGTTCGGTATGTCCGTTAGTATTTTGACGACGTTCCACTGTTGATGTACATGTTCATCCTTAAATTCAAAATTTAGAGACTACAGACTCAACTATCTTCCGCATCCTCCGTAAAATACTAATCGGAAGCTTACATGGAAATTATCCGAACGTGTTGTGGCAGCGGGAAACACGGTAACAAGGTAAGCGTGCCAACAGACCACTATTCTTCAAGATGGCACCTTGTGTGTGACTATCGTACCGGTCAGACTTTTCATGCTTGTACATATGGACACCCATATAAATAAGTGAAACTTGATTTTATCCAACAAATTGTTAACAAGCTTTATTTCCATGTTACCTATTTGAAACAAACGGCTCTTCGTTGTGCACAGGCGCATGTTCGATTTGAATGATCGAACCTCGCACGGATTCAATCAAACTACAAGCTCACCTGCTCGGGGCAATTTGGTCCCGTTTGCAATGCTTACAGAATACCGTGGCGAACAGTATGGTGGCTGAGTACTGGATACTGCACGAACTCCACGTTGAAGTGGTCGATCTTCCGTTTACCGATTTCTCCCATGGCTTTCTGACGATATTCACAAACTTCGTGGGTACCTGAAATATTCTCCGACAAAGAAACTAGACCTCGAAGCGATATGAGAGCTTGCGTGACTCGATGACCAACTGGGCAAAACCAGATAGTACGGTGATCGTACCGACAGTCAATGATGCCATCCACGATAGTAAATAGAAGCCTGACCGACTATTTACCCGGTTCCAAATGTTAGATAGCGGAAGAAGGCTGACGCCTTTTCCAGAAAAGGTGGCGTCGTCAACTACCTGCTGGCTTGTAGAGTGTGCACTTAAACCGAAGGCTTTAGTTGATAGCCATAATCGTTCTCCCGTCTAAATCTGGATGTCTCAGTTGTATTTCGGCCCATACACAACCACAAACACCAGAAAAAAGTGAAAATTTCATACTGAGTCGGCCGTCCCGTAGTACAGTCGCCCCATTCCATCCACCGTGTACGGTAGAATGTACAGGCGAAACTAAGCCACTATTCACCCTTAATCCGTTGTCTTATCCAATCCAGCTCTTGGACCTCACTAGCTCCATTTCAGGTAATTACTCTACAGACCCCATAACAAATATAACGAAGCCAACCAGCGCTGTCCCGGTAGGTCCCATCAACTGCCCTCAGATTCCGACCTCCATCATCTCTTACATAAATCTCCAAAGCAAATGAGCGTAGGTGTTTTAAACGTTCGCATTCTGAAATGAGTAACTCAGAAGGCCGATCTCACTTGGACGTGATTCATTGAAAAGCGACAATCGCTGCAGTTCACCGACCAGAATCCGGGACAAAAGTCACCGGAGAGAGGGTATCGGCATGACCAACTCGGCATTGCTTGCACACTCTGGGTGAACGCATAGTGGCCGCTATCGATCAGTCTGGTGTAGATGCAGTACACAACGCAACCGTCGCAACCGCACTGATACAAGTTTCTATTTACAACAGGTCCAGTGCCGTTACTTGGCACTACACGCGAACTTCACCGCCGGCTCTTGCCACATTTTCCTGACCGTGCTTTGGCATCAGGACGCGTTTATATGCCATGAATTGGCAGAAACGGAGTGTTCCCACTGCATTTCTAACTTCCGCCTCACAGAAAAATATGGCGCCGGATGAGTCCCAGGCTGCTGCCGTTCGGTTCAAACAACAATAACCCAACTGGAGTCCCATAGCGAAGCTTTCTTAGCGATGAATTGCCCGCAGCCCTAATGCAGGCATTCTTACAATGGTACAGACAGTCACTGCTTAATATGCAAACCTCCTAAGCCTTTCCGTACACATGGTGACTGGTCACTAGATGGCATGCTCGCACCGGTGCGAGAAACTAATCGACCAGGAAGCAGATGCGGGAAGCCAATTGTGCTGCAATCTAAACCCTGTACCACCGGCAAAAGAAAGATGCTGTTTTTGTAACTGTTTCTGGAAGCTAAGGAATTGTCTACAAGACGAGCCGTGGCCTCATGGATAATTCCAACGAGTGCTGGTCCGAAGTATTATCGGCTCATCCGCACACTCATCAACGACCACCACGAATGATTCTACCTTCAGATTGGCTCCTGGTCGACCCGATCATTGAAGACGAAGTTTCTCGCACGCTGAAAAGCATGGAAAATAGCACTCCAACATATGAGGCGCATGAAACTCGATGCCTTAACCAAATATTTTAGCCTCTTCCTGCTAACCGAAGGTTGCCTAATTCATCTGTGTCTTTCCTGTATCATGCTTGTGCTGGAAGTGAATAACCCTTCCTCTTACAGCGAACTGACACTTATCGCCGTATCTTCAACGTTGGTGTATTGCGTTCACAAGATACTGGCTGATCGTTGAAATGCGCGTTTGGAACTGCCCGCTCTTCAGTTCACATTGCTTCACCCTGATTGTTGCCTCGAACCGACCTCACTACTCCATGAGTTGTTCTGAAACTCGTACATCACACCCACCAGCCTGTGTGCGGTTTTTATTAACATGTCCAAGGTGTTCGAATTTATATCACAGGATTTGATTGTGAGACCGGCCCAGGCGTTTGGTGCTCCTCCACTTATAACACAACATTGCCGATTCACATCGAAACGCTTCCGTCACGTTTGCAGGCTCTGTCCTCCGGTCCCAGTATGGTGTTCCTCAGGGTGACCCACTGTCGCCGATGCTATTCATTATGGCAACTGGTGATGTGTTGGCTCTATCTCGATCGGAGCTTGGCTATCAGTTCCACGATAGTGATCAGCGACTTCGTGTATGCCGACGATCTGATCCTCCTGACAGTGAACCCAACACGTCTCTCCGAGAAGCTTGCAGCCGCCGCTAGTGCTCTGCATTAGTCCGAACTGAAACTAAATTTACGGTCATCTGTCGCGACCATAAGCACAACACAGCAGGTATCGCTGATGAATCTAATCAGTTCGGCCCGGACATTATTCAATCAATGAGTGACTGACACGGTAACCTATTTGGGTAGCTCGTTCACCTGGAAAGGTAAAGCACTCGCCAGTCACCGACTACAACTTCGTACGATGCTGGATGAAACTAGCAATAACACCTATGAATCAATATCAGCGCCCACATCCTTTGGGACATTTGATCCTGAAGATGAAACACTCGTTAGTTCACAGCCGAGTCCACCGAAACACCCAAAACTACTGACTGTGCACTTCGCCAGTTTGTTCAGTAGCGGCTCCATCCTCTCAAAGACACGCTAATCAGCTGTACCCACGCTCCAAATCGGTTGGGCGGTCTGGACATTCCGAGCTTTTCCACCACCACTCCTGTCTCCCGCAAGTCACGAGTGAAGAAACTGCTCTCCAGTTAGTCTAGTTTTGAGGAACGTGATCAAAGACGATTCTTGTGACCCTATCTCCCGGTAGGCTGTTGAGGGTGTGGCAGTGACGGACAAGGAGGAAGCTTATGGGGCGTGAATTGATTAGCTTTATTATGGGCTTGATAGCCGTGGTCTTCATAAAATTTCTCGCTCTCCGCTCTCCAATCGTTGGCTGATGAATGCAGAATGCGCTTTCCCCCAGGATCTTTAATCGTGCCATCCAGCTCCGACGAGGTGTACTCCGGACCTTAGTCCGGAGTTCTCGAGGTTGCCGAAGTGACCAATCAGTTCTTCGTCGTGGCAGCTGCAGTCAACCAGAAGGCTTTGCTCATATTCTTCAACCGTGCTGGATCATCCACGATGTGCGTTGTGGCCGATGCAACAGGGTGGCCAAGAACCTGGCAAAAAGGTTAGGCAGTATGGACTACGCAGCTTGTTCATCGAATCTGATGTTATCGCTGTTCGTGACGGTGCTGTTGTGGTACTGGATTTCAGTATAATGAATGACTACCGGAGCCAGTGTGCCTGAACAGACAAAGCTGTGAAGCACGGGACCGATTCGCACAATGCCGTCATTCAGTCGGCCTTCCACACTATGGGCTGTAATGTGGACTATATTTCCGACTACCCTGTGATAATCCTTTCCATGGTATCACGTTTCCCTCTTTTTGCAATGCTATTCTTCGACAGGGACTGCTCTCCTACGCAGTCTCTAACCTATACCTACCAACTTTTAGTGGTTCCTTGAAAACTTATGACACATTTATGGAGGGAACCTGGTACTGATTGTTGTCACCCTCTGATAATAGTCTTACTATGAAGGAAATTTGCCGTCCCGATGCGTGAACCTTGACTGTGATAGCATATGTGTACCCTGAATAGCATTCGATTTTCAGAGCCTTTTTCTCTCTATCCCTTTCTTTTTCTACGTATCACATGAGTCGTTTCTATCTGAAAACTGAATTACCAACGTTTGTCACTCCTATGAAAGAAACTGTCGATTGTTCAGTGTTGATACCCGGCCAGCGCACAGCACTTGACAGACAGCATGATCTGATTTTCCTTTTTCCATATTTTTGTGGCTTATTTTGGTGTCAACGCTTCGAAGCTGTGTAAATTGCTCTTCGAAATACACGGCAATACATCTAGTGCCGTCACTTGGCAGGTTCTGTATAAGCTAGTCCCAAAGATTTAACCATCCAAAATCCTTCCGATGCGTGTGTTTATGCCACGATTGACTGTAGTGGCATCTTTGTCAAGATCGCATCTTTGTCGGGGTTAGCTACTATGCTTAGGTCGACAAGTTCTGATATAGTCATTTTGACAAGAGAGGGGGAGGCCACGGACCGCTGATTGTGCGACGTCGAGTCAAGTTAACGAGCTACATTTGATCTGGTGCCATATCGCCCAAATAATGGTAGTGGAAAATTGCAACTGCGCGCTGAACATAAGCTACTTTTTGCGGAATTTTTCAACCGCCAACATCAATCTCCGAGTGAGACCTGGGGTAGCGACTACAATGAATAATGAGTTTGATAGTCGCATCCATCTGTACATTCTCGGTGATTTTTGCCTTTCACCTACTTTTGTTTGTCAAGCTATCCCTTTTGTAATATCCGTTTCGCACACAAAATCACAACACGCTCCGTGCCTCGCTAGCTTGACGTGTTTCCCTGTGCACTCCATTTCCTATGATCGATATCAATACACGGGGGTTAACGCGCTGAGTTTTTGTTCTTCATTATCCATCGGTTTTCGACAGTGGGTATTGACTGAGTATTATTCTGATGAGTAGTCGGGGATTTGGTTTATTTTCAAGTTGACCATCACTCACATTTGATTGCAGCGTTCGCATTCAGATAGACTTTCCAGCCAGCCTCTTTCGAAAAGAAGCACTAGACTATTCTGTTGGACCAGTTCCTACAGTTGGTGAGCCAGTAAATTTCGAAGGTCTCAATACAATCGTCGCTTGCGTCTTGGTGAGTTCGTTAAATTAAACACGTACATATTTATTATCTGCATTGACATACACGTAGTCAGTTGGATTTCTTTTTTC
This sequence comes from Paragonimus westermani, assembly GCA_008508345.1. Taxonomy (NCBI): domain Eukaryota; kingdom Metazoa; phylum Platyhelminthes; class Trematoda; order Plagiorchiida; family Troglotrematidae; genus Paragonimus; species Paragonimus westermani. The sequence goes on from QNGE01001078.1 coordinate 97,871, forward strand.
GTATACACATTTAAAATACAATCATTAACAGATTTCCTTAACTCAGCTAAACTAGTAGTTTTCGGTACATAACCATGTAACCACCATCCAATATCTGAAGTATAGTCTCAGTACGCTTACAGTCTCTGCATCGGCACTAATGCTCTAGTGGTCCTTCCGTTCCTCGAAACTAACCCTTCTCTTTGATTTGTTTACTTAGAAGCAGTATTTTTGAACGACGGAATTTCGTCTGATCAAACAAGTTTCTCTTAGTTGTACAAGACCTTAAAACAGGCAGTTATTAATTGGGTGACACTCAATGAAAATACCCGATGCAACAAGACGAGCAGAAGCTAAGCGACAGACGCCTTACGACGTTACTAACGGAATTGCAAACAGTTCATGGACAACTCGCACATAGACTAAGCCCTCCCCCGAGTACTTTGGCTTAATAGATTATCAGAAACAATGCTAACGATAGTTTCCGTCGCTAGTTTACAAACTCTCACCGAGACAGCGGAAATCGCTGATCAAGTAGTGGAGCGTTATCAACCAATACTTGGTTTTTTAAGTGTACCACGCCTTATTAAACGCCGTAAAGTAGGCGCGCTCGGTCCCCACAATGTGATAAACTCAAAACGTAGTCCCACAGGCATCGAGGCTCCAAGAACAGAAATCACAACTTCGAGACGTGGCTTGAACGAAACTTCTTCAGGCCATTCGTTTCTCATGTTGTGGCCTTACTGTATCACCCAGACGACAAACAACATGGTCAAGAACCGACTGTTGGTACCATGAGCGTTTTGGTAGCCGAGCCAAACGGTGCGCCGAACCCTGCACCAACGCACCATCAAGGCGATTTAAATCCAGCGGCCGACCTTTAAGGATGAACAATGCAGTCGCCGCTGACTCTCCCTATTGCCCCACTTCTGTACAGGATGTAGGTACCAGAAACAGGTTCCTGTTTGATACCGAGGCGCAAGTTAGCGTGTGTCCGACCACAAAACACGAGATGTCGAAGCACGCAACCTACCGCTTCGTATTGCAGAGGGCACGCCCAAAGCCACTTGTGAGCAGCGGTATAAAATATACATCTCGACCTCAGGAGAGTCAGGGATTCGTTATCCTATCGACACAGGTGCCGAGGTCAGCGTGATCCCCTCTGAAGCACAGGAATTGAACAGATCATCCACTTCGAATCTTCGCGCGGCCAACAGAAACACTACAGAAGTGTTCGGTCAGCGCTCTCGCACACTTAATTTAGGCCTTTCCACTGGATCTTCACGATCGCTTACGTCCAAATGGCGATTATCAGCATCAACCTTCACCAGCACTTCGAACTTTAAGTAGATTCAAGACGACACCGTCTAGTCGACCAAACGACAAAGCTTACCGTTACAGGGATTTTAAACGATAAGGTATCAATCAGTCCCGTATATCAAAGCTCTTCGAAACTAAACCTCTTTAGTTTTCTAATCGATAAGGACCCAACTGTTTTTCGACAGTCTTCATCTCTGCTTGCCATCACGGGCTCCGCGAGGCACCACATAGTCACGACAGACCCGCCGGTGTTCGCCAAAGCTCACAGGTTGACACCAGGCAAGCTAAAAATAGCCCGCGCTGAGTTTGAACACATGCTCGAGCTCACAATCATCCGCCCGTCCAGTAGCCCTTGGGCCTCTCCACTTCACATGGTCCATAAAGCGTCGGGCGATTGGCGTCCTTGTGGGGATTATCGTTCACTCAACAACGCCATAGTACCCGACAGGTACCCGATCCCGCACATACGGAAGATCACGGCTAGCCTTCATGGTACCCAGGTGTAATCGAAAATTGATCTGGTGCGCGCATACCATCAGATCCCGGTTGCGGGCGAAGATGTCGCCAAGACAGCCGTCATCATAGCATTCAGTTTATTCAAATTTCTACGTAGTTTGGTTTGCGAAACGTTTTATCGACTACGTCACACGGGGTTTGGATTTCTTCCACCCCTAAATCGACGGCCTGTCAGTTGCAAGCGCTTTTGAAGAAGAAAACCAGATTCATCTGCAACAACTCTTCGACAAATTAGCGACTTTTGGGATAACGATTAATGCTGAAAATGCGTTTCCGGCCAACCGGCAACAGAGTTTCTAGGACACCACGTTGATCAGCACGGCATTCGACCGCTGACCGATAAAGTGGAGTGATCCACGATTTCCTCCGTCCTAAAACTCTCACTGCTATTCGTCGATTTAACGGGATGGTGAAGCTATTGTAGGCAGTTTATTTCGCACTGCACTTTTGTGCGGGATGTAGATACCAGAAACGCGTGCCTGGTAGATACCGGGGCGCAGATGAGCGAGTTTCCGCCTACAAAAGACGAGATGCCAAACACTTGCAACCGACAGCTCGGGCAAGCCAATAGTTACTTATGAGCAGTGTTCTTTAATTTGGTCTCAGGCGGACATTCCGCTAAATGTTTACAATTGCCTTGGAACCTTCCGCCATAATCAGCATAGAGTTTCTCTTACATTTCGACGTTCTGGTCGATACGAGACGCCATCTGCTAATCCATTTCACCACTAATGTAAGTATACGGGGGACGCATGCAACAGTTGTGGCCACAACACCCATATATGCCCAACCCGCCGGCCCTAGACCATTTTTGGATCTCTTCAACTAGTTCTTACGGCTGGTTCGCACATCGGACAGTCAACCAGTGACCTCTAGAGTTACACACCATATCCGTACTAAGCGACCATCTCTCTATGGCCTCACTGGCTGGCCTCCAACCCACCCAAACTCGCCAGAGCAGAGTCCCAGCACATGACTGAACTCAGAATAATATGCTCTTTCGAGATTCCATGGGCCTCACCATTGCATACGGTCCCTAAGAAGTCAAGTGGTTGGCGCCTATATTGTTTCTAACGAGGGCTAAACAAAACAACCGTCCCTGACAAGTACCCACTCCTGCATCTTTTCACCCTCCTGGAACGCCTGATTCACTGTGTCACAATTAGCCCCACCAAATGCAAACCGAGTAAGACCACAATGGAGTTTCCGGGTCAAAATATCCCAGAAGATGTCGTCGCCCACTCACGGACAATGTGAAAACCGTCCGTTATTACCCCGAGCCAAAGTCTTTTAAGCAACTTGTTTTAGTGGTCTGGTCCGACGTTTCTCACCTCACTGTGCGCATTTAATGCCGCCAACGTACGATCTCCTCCATGGAAGTGAATGCAAAGTCCAGGTCACAGAGACTGATCGCAATGCGTCCGTTGGGTTCAAGGATGCGGTCGCCGACTTACCTTTCCTTGCTCACCCTAATCCGAACGCGCCACCATCAATCGTGACTGGCGCTTCTGACACAGCTGCTATGCTGTGTTACAACAGTTTGTTGAAAGGCAATAGGAATCCTTAGCTTTCATCTCCAAACGTCTACAACCCGCGGGGTCCCGCTACAGCACATTTAGTAGAGAATTGCTAGTAATCTACTCAGCACCCGCCACTTCCGCCATTCAGTGGAAGACAGGGCCTTTACGGCCTACAATGTTTATAAACTGCTAATCCCTTCTATAAACACTTCACCCGACAGGCATTCCCCAAGAGAAGTTAAAAACCTGGACTATAGCTCTCGGTTTACGACTTATATACGACATGTTTCAATTACCGAAAGCACTATCGCGGACGCCCTTTCACGCGGTCATAACATTAGTGCGTCTACTGATAATGGAATTGATTTGGCAGCCATGGCTGCTGCACACGCAACTGACCCTGGGATCGAGCACCTTCGTCGAAACAGCTCTCTCACAATCCAACCCATTACTCTGACATCGCCAAAGGGAACAATCCTCTGCGACACTTCCCAGGGCACACCTCGCCCTATAGTGCTCACAGCTTTCCACCACGCAGTGTTCAATACATTGCACAATTTGTCCATTCTGGCATACGTGCTTCAGTTAAGCTTCTCAATGAACGCTTCGCATGGCCTAAGGTAGACCACGACGTCCGCAATTGGAGCCGTTCTTGTCTCCAATGCCAACGTCATACAAAGAGCCCCCTTTGTACTTTTCCTTTGCCAGACGCACGTTCCAACACGTACACGTCGACCTGGTAGGCCTCTCACCATACTCGAATGGCTCTATTTTACCGTTGACGTACGTTGACCGCTGAGGAGATGGCCAGCAGTCAAACCGTCACCTAACGGCTCATCAGAAACCGTAGTCAGCGTCCTCCTGGGACGTTGGGTGGCACAATTCGGTTGCAAACTGTGGTGGCCAAAGATCGTGTATCACACTTTAGAAGACGTTTTGCGGCCATCTTAGACACTTTAAGGAGCGTCCCGTACAGCCTAGAGAATAATCATCAGCCGGATAAGTTGATACGGTGACACATGCTTTTCCGTCTGATGTGCATGTACTTCACTGTTTCTCCCTCCCAGACGACCCGAAGATAGTGCACAGAGAGAAAACTCCCAGCAACCTGTCGTGCAACACTGGACAAACCTACCCCCTTTGTCTCTCAACAGTTTTTACGGTTGGGCCGCTCGTTGGGATAGACAAGAAACACGTCGGAGACTATATAACAAATAAATCATACCAGCGCAGCAGCCATTTTCGACCGATCCTCCCTGAAGTGGGACATTCCTTATCCCGTGTCATCATTCTTTGCTTGTTTCACTGTAACTGTGATCAGCCGAAAAGACATGATATATATATATATATATAAACCTTTCCCTCTCTGGAACAACGAAGGCTTATGTAACACCTACTGGGGAGAGAGCTGGGGAAGAGCTACGTTGAGACTATAATGAATAATGATTTTGATAGTCGCATCCATCTGTACATTCTCGGTGATTTTTGCCTTTCACCTACTTTTGTTTGTCAAGCTATCCCTTTTGTAATATCCGTTTCGCACACAAAATCACAACACGCTCCGTGCCTCGCTAGCTTGACGTGTTTCCTTGTGCACTCCGTTTCTTAGGATCAATACCAATACACGGGGGTCAACGCGCCGAGTTTCTGTTCTATAGTGGGTACTGACTGAGCATTATTTTGTTGGACCAGTTCTAACAATAGTCTTAGCAAACCCACATCGCTGTCAGTCATAGATGACATGCTTCCATTCATGGCCGTCATTCTCATTCGAACACATACTTGGAAATAGACCACGTTTTTGCTCAGTCCTTAATCTCACTGGGGATCACGCCGTCAAAAAGCGGTTGACTGCCAAGAAGTTGATTAGTCCGGTGGCAAACGGCAAGTGCTAAACTAGCCTAGAATGCAAGCGCAACAATCTGCATTTCGAAGGTTTGGACAGCTACTGGATCAAAATCACACAGATCGGTCAGATATTTTGTAACACAGCATGTGACACGATCAGTCGCGGGTTAGACAAACATTCGATTTCGGAAAATTCTGAAAGGAAGAGTTCCCGTGATAGTTTATGTAACAAGTTTGAGGGAGGGGGAATAACGTACATTGTAGTACCTTCGTCAGTGAATTTAGAGCCACAAACCAAAACTGAGGTTCGCAATTGCGTTCCATCTGTCAAGCGTAATAGACCTGCTGGCCCAGATGAATCTCTGCCGTTGAGTTTCAAAGACAGGGTGACGTTAGTGAAGCCTCAATTCAATTGTGTAGACGACGGAGAACATTCTTGTATATCAGAGCCACTCGATGATTTTCATTAGTCGTCCAATTTTGGAGTATTATCATACGTACCACCCTAAAACCGTGTGATCCAAATGACTGATCTGCGCTCTTAGGGTCGCTCAGGCGCATAGGTGTGCCAGAAAGTAAGTAAACATGTCAGCGTCTTATCCCTATAACTCGGCTCATGTCAGGGTTTACGGTGAACTGTCTGACAGTTTCAGCGCCAAGCTCGGCGTACGTAAAGGCCGTCCACCTTCGCCTTCAAATTTGTCCTAGATAGAATAATGGAGGACTGTCCGCGGCATACATAACATTGTAGTAGTCTGTTAAATCATTTCATGCACGACTTGAGAGCAACGCTCCCATTGACGGACATCTAGCTTGGATGTACTCCACCTTAAAGGACATTCAACAGCGGCATTCGATCGCCCAATTCCACTTCAATAACGCGGCAGGACAATCTAGAAGGGACAGTCAGAGGGGCCGAAAATCTGGAGTGTAGTATCTGTCAATCTAGCTGTTTAAATCCGTACAGTGTCCAGTCAAAGTGCATTTCCTGTGGTCACTCGTGTGAAATGAGCCATCTTCACAACGACTCAAGGCGGCGCTCACCACGCCACAGAGCATACCTATCCCGCAAAATGTCCAGATAATAATATTCTGTGGGTGATTCGCCAGCAGTGCATGCTAACTGTGCAGGAACCCTTGGTCAGTGATAAAACTTGCAATATCACCAGTCGAGTTCTCTCAGATTTGGAGACGAACCATCGTCAGTACGACAATAATCCGTTATTACCGCTGCCCTTGAACTTACTAGTTTTCAAGCTCAGCGCATTTACCCCGTCCGTACGAAACTCGTTCCTATCACGCTGTAAGGATCGGTGCCTTACATTATGCAACGACTTCGCTATCGAGGCCGTCTTATTCTGAACAGAATACTGTTGCATCCTGACCGTTTTAAGGGAGGACACGACTGAAGTTGAATCGTCAGACACGTTCTAGTCGATTTTCGATAACCTTAAAGAATTTCATACTCACGAACTCGTCGAATCCGGCTCCAGTGGAGTCGACCGCAGTTCCCTGGACAGCGCTGTGAACAAATCATCATCATCATCATCATCATAGACAGCAATACATCAGTGGTTAACACTAATGCTTAACTGCCACACAACCATGAAGAAACAGCAAACCCTATATAGAAAGAGAGAAGGAAAAAGAAGGGGACGGGAAGGGACCTAACTA
>QNGE01001078.1:117930-151881 GCA_008508345.1 Paragonimus westermani
CCTCTCTGTTTAGTTTCCGAGAGATAAGAGTTTCCTTTCCTTATTAGCCAATCAAGTGGCTAACCAGCATTGGCCGGCTGGACACAAGGGCCCCACTTGCACACCTCCCAGTCTTATTCCTTCGGGTTTACACTGGTTATGTGGTGTGTTGGTGGAACTGCAATCGGTGCAGCGCAAGCCAATGGCAGTGATGAATAAGCGCAGGCGTCCTTTGGCTTCGGTCACTGTGACAGGCTAATCCGAATCGGATGCCGCCAACCGTGACAGGTGAGACATCGTTCGATGTGCGAACGGGCTGTGGAAACTCAGTGCAGAGGTCCACCAATTGTCTCGGAGTTGCGGGTTGGGCATATATGGGTGCTATGGCCATAATTGTTGCGTGCGTGCTGGGTATGCTTAGTTTAGTGCTAGATTCGATCGAAAGACGGCGTCTCGTACCAACCAGAAGGTCGAAATGCCGAAGAAAATCGGTGCCGACCACAGCGAAAAATACCATGGCGATTGTGAACACCCATCGGAATGTCCGCTTGAGGCCCAGATTAAGGGTTAAGGAACGCCGCCTATAAGCATGTGTAGGAATGCCGTTTGCCGCACGAAGCTGTGGGCTGTAAATGTGTGGCACCTCTTATTTGAAGATGGAAATACACTAACCTGCGCCCCGGATTCAACCAGGAACCTGTTCCCCATATCTACATCCTTCACGAATATGACGCGACAAGGTGCAACGCCGGCGACGTTAGTCGCCATCACGAGCTGGCGTGGATGTTTCCCCGCTTGGTCGCTAGATAAGTACACGGTTTAACAAACCTGGTGAATCGCGGGACGAACCGTTGGTGGTACCAACAGTAGCCGTCGTTTGATTGCGACGTTGTGCGCCTGAGCGATCTGCTAGGTCGGCGGCGTGTTAGATGACCCGAAGGAATTCTACTAAAATCGCAGCGCAACGCTGCGACTTCAGCCCACAGTGCTTTTACGCTCGGCGCTGATATAGATAGGCCGCCTTCATTATGTGATGGCACATTTCTCACCGAACCTAGCGCCTGTGTTGGAGTGCTCACCTGATTGAGGAGCGGTTGAAAACGTTCTATTACATGGTTGGCTACACCCTGTTTTCAATGATCGCCTTTCAGATCAACAGAAGNGCGGTTGAAAACGTTCTATTACATGGTTGGCTACACCCTGTTTTCAATGATCGCCTTTCAGATCAACAGAAGCCCGCTAACACTGAGCAAGGAAAACCTACTGGATCCGGGAACCTTGAGCCGTTGCCTAGAACCCGTGTATCAATCGCTGAAATCGCTGAAAAATCTCTGCTGCCTCCGCTAAAGGCTGTGATCTCACGGTAGATGCAATCGCCTGCGACGTCTCCGATAGTCTCTGTATCCATAGTTCGCGCAGGAGAGACTCATCCATGTGTGACGTGCCCAGTTGTTGTTTCATCTCCCGAAGTAGGGTTGTGAGGGTTTTGTCGCCCAGCTTTAGCTCGCTGTTGCAGACGAGTCTTTCCCGATGGGGTGACTCGCTTTATTACAAATTCCTTAAGGGTTTTGTAGCTATTCTCCGTGGGCTGGCTCATTAACACATCTCGGAGCTGTGTCGTGACCTCTTTCGGCAAACAAGCTACTAACTGGCTGAATTTAGCCCGGTCAGAAGAGACTCGGCTATTGTAGAATTCTGCCTCTAAGTCTACCAACCATAGGATAGGGTCCATCTCTAAGAACGGTGAGACTACCAATAACATGGCTACCGTGGAGTACTCGAGCGGCTTAAAATCGTTAGCTGACATGGGTATGACACGTAACGGTTACACTGTGATATACAATTAAAATGGTGGCATAAAAATAATATAACCAAAATATATAAGGAACAAAAATGCTCCGGAAGTACAAGGCAAAATAACGATACGGAACAGACTCACCGAAAAAAAGGCAAAGTGTAACCACGTGTTTAAATTGATATCCAGCTCACCAATTTTTGGAACGCATCCAACAAAATAAAACACTGTCAGTGATCACCATCGACAATCGATCGAAAATGGAAAGCCAGAACTCAGCGCGTTGACCCCGTGTATTATTACCGACCGTGGAAAGTAGAGTGTACAGAGGAATACGTCAAGCTAGCAAGGCACGGAGCGAGTTGTGATTTTATCCCCGGGCTGGATGTTACAAAATGGGTAGCTTGACTAAAACAAAAACAGGTTCAAAACCAAAATCATAGAAAATGTACACATGAATGCGACTATCACAATATTCATTATAGTCTCTACACGTATTACTTGTTATTCGTATGGAAGCCAGAACGATTTGGTTGCTTGAGGACATTTTTGTTCATTGATTTCCGAGTAAGACCGTTTTAGAAACAACGTTCTGAGCTCCCTGTGGCAACCAACGTTTGTAAGGTTTTTCCGTTAATCACCACTTCAGTGATAGCTCTGGTAATGCTAGTTAGAGTTGCGGCGGTGGTGATAGGGGAGGTAAGGAGTGGAGACACTGGTGCTGTGTGCTTCGAATATGAAGCAGAGCAGCAAAACTTTTGTTGACGGCCCCGTTTTCCACATGCTTTACAGATTGAATCTCCAGCTGGATATTTGTGGCGATGGTGTCTTATAGGCTCACAGAAGAAACAGTTAATTCGGACTGTAGCTAATGTAGTCCTGCAATGACTGTTAGCCTTCCCGACAGTATGTGGTGAGGCGTTGGTAGCAGCTGCATTGTAAATTGAAGGTTGAGATTACACGAACAGATGCGATTGTTGCTGATTCAAGTGTAAAGGCTACGGTTGATCGTAAACGGGTTTCACGTCTAAGATTTTGTGCTCAAGCAATCGTTGGCGAATCAGGTTGGATAAGAGCCCATTTGTGAACGCATCGCAGATAGTCCTCTTGTTTTTGCTCTGAGCTGACAGTTTTGAAATCTAACTCCCACATAAGATTTCGGGTTTTCGAATGAACTGGTCGAGAGTTTCATTGGGAGCTTGTTTACAAGTTGTTGAAGGATGGCGCGCGAAAATTTCGTTCTTTTGTTGTATTTAAAGACAGTTAAGTGTAGTGATAGCATAATCGATACAGTGAGAGATGGATTTGTGTACGGCTTGTCAGGTTTATGGGAAGAAATCAATTCAGGAGAATTTGAAAAATATATAGCTAGTGTTCCCAGAAGTCACCACTCTCCGTGGAGTTTGGATCAGCGTCAAGTCAGTCCGGTTGTAGCAGACGGCTCGTTATTTCTTGTTGATCAAATTGTAACGAATGGATCCGTGAGGAGAGGTCGAGCGAGTGAGGGGACTACGCCTGATAAGAAGGCTTCAGTCAACCAGAAAAAGAGATGTGTGATCTGTAACGTGATCAACGGAGGGGTAAATTGATATAATAACATAGAAGAATCAGTAGGGTAGGAGTAGGGAGAATACGACGTAGAAATGAAATTTGACATGACAGTTTGCGGCCGTTTCCACTGCGGACGAACGTCAGTGAATTATGTGGACATTTTTTATTTGCCGTTTCTGATTGAAGCGTACGCAAATGTAGTGGTTATAATGAAACTGTTTTCTCTGGTCGCTGTGTGACACAACACTCGCTATACTTCGTGCTTTCCAACCTTGTGATGTGTAATGTTCTGGAAGCAGCACGCAGAGACCCCGAGGATCTCATAGTAGAGCTACTATCAAACAGCATGCTGATTGAAATTGCGGATGCGGACGACACTGCTTCACTTACTTCTTCTACAGAGAACATGTAGGCAGTGCTGAGCCAATTAAGTGATATAAGGAATCATGGATGTGTGTTTGCAAGGTGTGGGCATCTTGATGTTGAATGTTTGAATATTGAGCGAGGGAATGTTTCTGCGACGGATGGACGCACGGAACTTCGTCCAAGCTGAACGGTTCACGAGATGTTCAACTTTGTGACGTTTTCGGGCAATCGACGAAATGCTGCGTTGAAATCTGCCCATTTCTTCGCTTGATTTTGGGATTTTCCGCCATGCCTCGCCAAAGCCGATCTATCTTGACAACTTCCGGACGCCAATTTTATTCCCAAACAGCAAAAAATTCCGAAGGTGCGGTTGGACACCCTCCCGGAGTGACCATGAAACATCTGAAAAATCGCTCATCCCACAACCTTGTAAACAGTGAATTAGTGTAACATCCAATTTTTTGAGACTGAATCGGTGAAATAAGCGAACTATCTATTTCTCTGTTGCGTGCGTGAAAGTTCCATATACTACAGTCGTTTTCTCTTTGACTACGTAATTCTTGCAAGAAACTTCACGTTTGTGCTACTGTTAAATTATTCGTTTGTGTATGGTTTGTAAATATCCACAGTGATCGCGCATAACCAAGCGTGCTTCTCACATATGCGTTGGGAAATATATATTATTTATTTATAAACGTACTTATTTCCAGTAGTTAGGTCCCTTTCCGTCCCCATCTTTTATCCTTCTCTCTTCCTATATAGGGTTTGCTTTTTCTTCATAGTTGTGTGGCAGTTAAGCATTGGTGTGAACCACCGATGCATATCTGTCTGCGATGATGATGGGGATGAATTAAGTGATATGAATGGTGGTCAGCCAGAACGACCGTCCTGTGAGTGTCCCATGTATGTCCCATGAGCGCCCCGTGAGCCTCCCATTGGCGTCCTTACTGGATATTTTTAGGTCACTCATGGGGCGATCATGGGAACTTTTTGCGTAGCATATGGTGTACTGTTTTATAATAATTCCGCACGTCCTTTTAAGGTTACGCTTCCGACGGGTAACTTAGCGCTTCTACCATCATCTCTACCCTCCAGCTATCGCGAACTAATCGAAAGACCTCTGACGCCTTGGATGAGTTCTATGACAGCTGGCGCACCGTTCACTGTTACGCAGTTGTTAGGCGGCTCATCTGGGTAAAATGTACCACCAATTGCAACACCAGCATTTTGGTTGCACGGCGACAGAGGACAAGCACACAGCAAATCATCCGTTGTTGGCTGTTCTTCTAAAATATCAATCTTTTCTTTCAGCAATTCTGCGGAACATCTGCAAGGCTGGCAGGGTTGGACAGCGCACCATTTGCCTCAAACAGGATATATGCGATTCGAACGGGAATGCTGAAAAGCCGTCGAGGGAGCCACGTCTGCGAACGTCTTCACATATGTGTTAAGTAGCGAATGCTATACACCATCTCCCCTACTCCGTACAAAGCGGCAAACTGGTCTACGGTTTTCGCTATCTTCCTCTGAACGAATGACATATAATGCATCGCTAACTGTCGGTTGCTCAGAACGAATAGGCAAGAGGACAGGTTCAGCAAATTTTCATGTTCCTTTCGGTCTATGATTTCCATCAGAACAACCGGTCCCAAGAACAGAAGGAACTGTAAGAATTTCGACGCTTTCAACTTATCCGCGTTTTCCCACGTACGACACTCTCTGGAAGTCACAAGTTATTGCTCGTCTGTTGTCGTGGATTCGTTGGTTTACCTTGTGGATGGCAGTGGACGACAATCGAATATTTCTCCGAATGCTTCCGGACCGCCACAGATTGATCGACCTCTTCATAACACCAAGGCATACAAATTCATATAATCAAGCGGAAAAGAATGAACCAGATCAATCGGTAGAGCTTCGAATGGTGACACGCCAATGTGATGTTTCGGCTGCAAACGGGAGCGGAAACTGTCGTCAGACCTGCGTGCGCAATTAATGTGGGGGTAAATTTACACTTCCACCCGTGTAGACACCACGCACACGGCACTTCTCTCATGAGAATTAACCGGGATGCCGTTTCACATGGCGGATGAATGCTCTTGCTGGTGCATCGGCAATTAGGCAACCAAATGGAGTTATGCAGCGACTACCGCTGCCAACGTGATAATATCCGTGCAGATGCAGGTCCAGCATTTCATTGATAAGATCCTGAAAATATTCTGACACATTCCCAGGCTTCGTTTCTCTACTAAATACACCCAAGATGAACACGGCTGTTCTCGGTCTGGTTGAACGACCACGGCTTGGCCAAATTTGTGCACGTGAGCTCTTAAACAAACTGACTCCATCGACATGAATCTGCAGCTTCATAGTATCACACTGCTTGTGATTTCGAAGTACCCTATTGAGGACGTTCTTCAAACCGAAATGGACATAATGTCCCTCATTTATTGTCCTGCTTTTGAGTGCGCGGGGGCTACCCAGCAACGTTCTCGCGTCCTTCGGCAAATGTGAACATAAATGACGCAAATTCGTGAGCATTACATTGATTGCAGCCAGTGACATGCTATTCCGAAGCGTGATCCTTCTAGTTATTTACCGTAAACATTTTTCCAGCAGGTCATCGGTTACGTCAGAGATTTCTGCAAAATGGAAATCATACAGGCTAAAACAATATTACTTGATTCACGCGGCGGCACATCCAGCGGAGATGCAACCGAGACCAACCCAATGGGGGTAACCGAAAATTCATGGGATAACTATTTTTGTTTGTTAGTTTCCGGGGCAGTAGTCACTATCATCACCTCCGCCCGTGTGTTTGAGCCCTGGATTCTATTATTGCCTCCTGTCCTGGTCAAATCTGAAGCGGTTTATGATAAGATTACTTGAAACTCATCCCGACCTTCGTCAGCAACGCTCATTTTTGGCTCATGGTCGTTCCCCATATTGTACATCCGCGAGAACCCACGGGGTTATTCAATGGCACAATTTTGAAATTAGCGGGCAATGGACTTTGAGGGAAACAAACAAATATCTGGAGAAAATTAATGTCTGCCATCTTCCTGCATTATGCGTTACACTTAAAATTCCATAATTATTTAACATGTAAATAAGTGGTTAGGCGTCAGAGCATCGGCTTATGCGACCGTCCGCGGGACGCTCATGGGAAACTCAGAGGACGGTTGACCGTCCCATGACAGTCCCATGTGCTGGCCGGGTCTGTATGGTGCACACTTTGTATCCTTAATGTTGAGTGTTACAAGACTTAGTTAGTATTGACCCCGTCTTTCATTTTGCAGGAAGTCCATTGGAGTCTTGATCGCTTCACCTACTTGGATAGGGCTATCGCGGCATCAGTGACAGTGGCAAGGAAGCTGTATTTCTGACATCCTTTACTTTCACTACCAGCCCAGCTGTTTGTTTGCAGGACGGAAGATGTCTTGATGTTGAATATTTGAGTATAGACAGTTGTTTTATTAGTTGTGTCCTCTTTTATCGTCATTTCTTGTGTAGGGCCGCTCCCCAGCGAACAAACCGGAGTCGGCCCGGAGTTCGCCTTTGTCTGGCAACGAGTTGTACCGGAGTTGGCCTACACCACACAGTGGAGTCATACCGACTCCGGCCTGGCCAGACAGGCAGTCGGCAAAAAAAATTGCGAGATCCCCTTCTCCAGATACCATTACGTAAAACGAAACCTACAACGATTTTCCTGCTTGCCAACCCACCTTACGCCTACCAGCCTAACGACTGAAAACCCTGCATATAACGCGCCCAGCTTACCGTACCTTGAACCCTGTAATTTAGCACACCAAACCTTCACATTCTCCGCGCAGACCCCGCCAAATGGAGAACGCGTCAGTCATCGTCGCATCGCAACAAGGGCAAGAACAACAAATTAGGAAACAAACATATTGTGTGCATGATAGCTAACGCTTTTTGGTTCTCACTCGTCCAGGTCCATGGTTTCTTTTGCTGACCAACTGGCAGAAGCAATCTGGTAAGATGACATTACGAGATGACATGGTACATTACCTGTAAAATCGGTGAATCGGTGAAATAAGCGAACTACTTATTTCTCTGTTGCGTACGTGAAATTTCCATAAACTACAGTCGTTTCCTCTTTGACCACGTAATTCTTGCAAGAAACTTCGCGTTTGTGCTACTGTTAAATTATTCGTTTATGTATGGTTTGCAAATATCCACAGTGATCGCGCGTAACCAAGCGTGCTTCTCACATATGCGTTGGGAAATATATATTATTTATTTATTTATTTATTTATTTATTTATTAAACTCTGCGCACCGTGCGACCTCCATTGCGATCTTCGGCCCCTTGAAACCACCGTTTAATAAAGCGCTGGATATTGCTCTCCAACTCCAAGGGTTAATTCTGTTCGTCACGGACGGCACCTAGAGACATGATGGATAGTGTTAACGATGCTTACAAACGATGGCTTCGCACAATGGGGTACCCATTAAACGAGCTTTATCATTTATGCCCAGCCAGTTGACTTCGCCGCTAACTTTGTTTCCGGACACGAAACCGCAAACTTTGCGGACGCACTCGGCCACCGTTCGACCACGATGGATTTTCGATAATATGTGGGTCTGAAAAGGTGGTATAACAAGTATGAAATTTAACCGTCTGTTCCAAATACTGCGTGGACTGAAGCTGCTGTTGAAAATTATTCAACCCCTCACGATCAGCCAACGGGAAGACACTCCTGATGGCTTGGTAAATGTGGTCTTCTTCCGGTGAGGCACTGGTGGAAGCGACTGGGAGGGCTGCTGATAAAGGCGACCATATGTTGTTTAACGTAGCTTCTATACGTATTATACGGTCGTCCATAAGCGACATTGTTTCCTTAAGATGCGTCATTTGATTGTCAAACCGATGCGTTCTTCGTTTGTCGTAGCTCTGGAAGTCGTCGTTGGGGGAGTCATCCGACGTCCATGATGTTGAGGGGAATAGAACGAGCGAGATGTTCCTCCGAAAAATGATTACCATCCCAACTAATATCATACTAACTCTTTTTCTGTTTGATCTACATCGGCATGTAACATAGTGCTGAGAACATTAGGCCATACCGAAATGTTGCCAACCTGTTGACACGTTTTGTTGTTTCAGGGGGGAGTATGAGAACAATTTGTTGACATGTATCACTAGAGGATGCGCGCTTTGTGAAGCATCACTGTCAGTGGACGATAGGATGCGTTTGCGTCCAAAAGTGGGTGAGAGTAAACAGGACACTCACTTGTTTCCCTTCTTGTATGCTGGCAAGGCGGCGTATGTGGCATCCGTGGAAGTAAATTCCGATTCACGTTCAGCCCTGCGCTCGTATAATCGTGCCTCCTGGTAGTTCTCTTTCACCACAATGAAACGACGTAATTGAACTTACCGGTGTCCTTCAAAATGCGAACTTCATGTAACTCAAATTTACCCACAGGTGGCAATGTGTGAGTTAGTAAAAACTTCATGGCCTCCGACTGTTTCATGGTTGGCCAAGCAGCCATGGCGTCCCCCAGCAGCCAAGCGTGGCTAACAATCGCAACCTCCCTTGCTTTCAAAACCTCAACAACGTGATACATCTACAATTTCAACGTATGCAGTTTACTGGAATGTGTGCAAGAGGGGAATGATGACAAATTCGTCTTCATCGGGGATCAGGAAACATTTACACATGACGGAGTACAAGGAGTTTATCTTTAAGGCGGTGGATATTCCGGAGGCCCGACAAATGCAAAGGTCCGATGAGGGGAAAGCATGGGAGCAGAAATCACGCACTCGTACGAGGGGCTTACAGCAAATGACTTCGTTCTGCCTTTGTTGAGCACAGCACGGCTTGTTGTTTATCATTACACAATTGTCCGGAGGCGCACAAGTAATGTACAAATTACTGCGAACCATGAACATGTTACGGTTGCATTTCACAGGGTCACGTAGGTTGGTGTCATCCGTCGGTTCCCCGGTGAACTCTACGTGGGTGAACATAGAATACTCGCATACTCGTGTGTGCACTTGGGTAGGCGGCTCCTTCGTTCCTTTCACCAAACGCAAGACGCTGCTCATGAAGCTCTCGAAGTAAAATGGCCAATACCGATGCAGTGGTCCAAAACGCTGCACATCATCGCACAAGTGGGCGAGGCAACTGGTCGCCCCCATACAAGTTAGCAAACTGATCAACGAATTTGAAGAGCAAAAACGAGCACGGTCAATTAGGGAGTGACCCCAACTCGGACGGGAAAGTAAATGAATAGAAATAGGTTTAAGAAATTCTCATACATGGGGTGGGGGAGGGATGGGCGCATAACCACGGGGCCCAAGTATAATAAAAACACACGACACTCGTTGGCTTCGAAACGCCCAAAATGAGTAAACATACCACATTTGCGGGAAAAGTCTATGGGTAGGTGTGAAACTGATGCCTCCAGTTTCGTCTCAGCAGCCCGCTGCATGCTGCTAGACAGACGCAAGCCTGAACGTTTCTCTGAGAGACACCAAATATGGACCAGCCGTTTCATAACACCAGGGAAAACGAGATGCATCGGGTCCAGTGGGAAATCGCAACAATGTTCAGTGGCGTTTGAAGGAACACTGTTGTCCCAATGTGATGGGCCGGCTGACGTCTTTCCCGGAACGACCAGTCAGTGCGAATGCTGGATGACGTTGAAGGGAACGTCATCCGTCGCGAACTGTAATAAGCACCTTTTTATGCACACCTGTCACAACCATAGTAACCGTTGTGACTTTTCGTTTGCTTGACGTAGCTGAGAGCTGGGGGCATCGCAAATAACACACTGAATGTCCACATGAAGGGTTAAATGAAGATCATCTGACGTCATATCAGCACTGCGTATTGCCAGGATTTTGGACACAAAGGGCTGCAGATATTCATTAACGAGATCAGGGCGTCCACGACCGCAATAGGAAACACTGACGAACGGGGTGCTTGTAAAGGGATGCACAATGCGACGCAGTATGAGCCACAACTCAGTACTGGGATAGTCAAACAACGGTACCACGTCTATATTCACTTGCATAGTGATATGGTCACCGCTGTTAAGGCGGTGACGGCGTTACACACTTTGCAGAGAGGTTGACATCCTTATGTGTACATAACATCCACTGGTAAGCACCGTCTTGTGCACACAGCGAGGAGTTCTGCGGATTGTGCGCGGATCAAACGGCAACTCAGGAACGAATGGCTTCAGTAAAGTTAACAGTAATTTCAAGTCAGTAGACGTAACCGATTTTGAATAGATAGCAAACAATCGGATGGCACCGGAAATACTCGGTACTACGGGCGACTGACTGCGTGCAACAGCAATGAGTGTAGAAAGGATGAATTTACAACTGGGAGTGGGAGTTTCGACAGCGCCTAATCCAGCACCTGATGTGGTGCTCAGAGCACCAGGTGCGACAGCTGAACCACTTACAGTAGGTTCGTTAGACATTTCTGCAGTAAAACATTGATAAGATATGCAATGTCTAACCTGCAGGCTGCACTAAGGTTGTCGGTCCCATGCTGTCTTCTTTAACGCAACACGATGTATTCTTCTCGCCCAGCGGGTATACCTTATTCCTTTCGCGCTTGATATGCCTGTTAATAGTCCATCTGCTGTACAATCCATTCACTGCACTCATTTTAATGGTAACAACTAGTGAAAACAATCCTCGCAGTCTTCGTGTTATAAGTGTGAGTAACCGATCGCTAATAAGCCTACTCTAAGCAAGCGGAAAACATGCAATACAAATAACATAGTTCACAAGAATTTTAACAAAACTGTAAGTGACGACACATATGTGTCGTCACAACACAACTGCGCTCACCGTGCACGAAATAAATGTAACTGCGAACGCGCGTCTGTTGGGGCCACCCATTAAAACAAACGTGCACAAAATGACGGTAATCGAGATTCCAAACAATGATATGGTTACAACATGAGAACATGCTGGAGAATTTTTTTAAAATGCGTTTAACAAACTAAATTAACATGTCCATTATGTCCCTTTATTCCATTCCCATTCGCTTACTGTGTGGCCGTCTGCTGGCCAGATGTTGGCCAACACGTAGGAGTCGGCCGTGTGTTTGCTGGAACCCTTCTAATCCTTGAGCACTTGACAAAACCGATGACAACTCAAGCCATAATACTCATGGGTACTTCTCAAAGATGGTGGTGATGTTGAGAAACCTCTGTGTAGATGAAAAAGTGGGGACTCTCAACCGGTTTTGACTATAAAAGTTTTGTTGTCGTGGCAAGCTATTGTCCAACCTAATATGTCACATCAGATGTAAGCTTTGAGTATATGACCAGGAAAGCTGTGTATCTATCGAGGACGTTGGTGAAGTGAGAATAGACTGCATTCGGTTTAAGTTCATTGTCTTTTACCTAGGTCAGGCTGATCATGAAAACCAACCTGCTTGTAAGGTAAGATCGATCAGGATGAAAGTCTTGTTGATTGGGAGGGATATGAACATTCTGTAGAGAATGCTTGAGTATGGGACGCTTCTTTTAAGTGCTTCATTATGTAGCAGGAAATGTTGTTCGGTCGAATGTTAGCGGAAAGGCGTCCATCATCTGCTTTCAGGGTAAGCAGGATGTTGGTTTTTATTGATCTGTTAAGAAAAGCGTCGTCCCTAAGTGTCTGCGAAAAGTGGCAGCTAGACTTGAAACGGCCTCCTCGTTTGACCGAGGATGAACGTCATCCGGATCCATCGAACTACGTGGACTGATGTCATCTGACATCCCGTACATTCTGCGCAAACAATCGGCTGCTGTGAATGATTCCCGAATGAGAGCTAGGTTGGCGTATGTATTCGTGAGTATTGAGTGGTGTTTCATCACTACCTGGGCAACAAGTTAAGAGCTAGATGAGATCGTTTTGTCAGGCTCAAATTTTAGCCTTAAGGTGTGGAAAGCCCGTTTTTGTATAGGAGCTCGTGAATCTGAAAGGAAATATCTGAGTCTCGCGAATCGTCCACATGGTTTTCATTTACACTTGTTGGGTGTGCTCACGCCTTTCTCGTGTACATCCGATTTGTTTCACATGGATAACTGGATTCTGTCTTCTTTTGTGTTTTCATTTAGAGAATTAACAAGGACACATCAAGAAGGTAGTGCACACTATACATAGCGGTGAAAAGGAAAAGAGCCTACACACTCTACTGGGAGCGCAGACTTCGTCAGTTTTATGTACAACGTTTTGCAATAGGTGGGCACTCCCTCAGAAACAGATTCAAGTTGAAGTTTATTATGATAGTTTCTCAGTCTTTTATATGTTGGAGCGAGCAGAAAGTGAAAACAAAAACACGTGATATGTGATCATTGTGCTTTGGTGGCCGTTGATATACCAGCTCAACATTGGCGTTATTAGGCAGTTCACAGCCTGCTCATCTAGAATTCCATGATGGAGGATTACTTGACAATGAAAGGTATCGTACGATAGTATTTACGAGGTACGTTGAATATCGATGAGGTTGAACAAGTAGCGTGAACGGTAAAGAAAACCGTTCCACAACTGATCGGGCTTGTAGTCAGTTCGATAGACGGGCACACGGCCGACTTAACGTATCTTATTGTCTCGGTACTTTCGCTCGGGAGACTACATTTCTCAGTTCTTTAGGTATGTTTTGTTGAATTCAAAGTTGTCACAACTCGATAATTCCCAACCTTTTGCAGCTTATCTCCCGCGTGGTTTTTTCTACCGGAAACGTCCCTCCATCACTATGTGAAATACGGTAACAGTGAAATCTAAGCAGTGAGCGTCAGACACATTCAAGGGATTTCAGTGTAATTCTAAGTTTGTCTTGTAGTCGGTCCGATGGTTGAGCTTGATGCAGCCATATTGGTCTCTCATCACGCTGAAAGTCACCTAAAGGAAATCCTAAATCCCAGTATTCCAAACTTTATACATCTCTGTCGTTTTCGCCATATCCGATTTAGCATTATTACCCCTCTCCTTGCGTTTTAACGTCTCCCACCTTGGAAAACTGTCGTAGGTGTTTGCTTTGTCCTGATGACTTTCGGTAGCTTCCTGGTTACCCATTGTAATTAATTTCTGATACCACCAGACCGGTATTTTAGTACCACCTGGTGACAACGGATAAGTCTACTAGGGGTTTTCAGTGGAATATTTTCGATGCTTCTCTGGTACTCTATGAAGCTAAACATAGAAACATACACTCCAAGCATTACAAGAACAACACTCTTAAATCTGTACAACGGTTTTCAACGAAAAAGATTGTGTTTACCCGTCCTCTTATGCAGACCGTATGTAGCACCTAAACCTCTTTCCATTGGCTTACAGACGGTTGATGAGTGACGTGATTCTCTCCTTGGAAATCATGGCCGCAAGGGATAATGTTAATGGTAACTTTCAAAGGCTGGCATAGACCACCAGTTGAGGGGGACACAAGTTCAAGCTAGTCGTAACACGTAGTCGCTTATTCTTCAGGTGACAGATTTTTTCTCTCTACGTGTTTGCCCTACCTGGATGGTCTTTCTGTGGAGGTCGTGGGAGATGTCATCCTTGAAACGCTTATGAATCATATTGGTAACTAGTTCTCGTCAAGTTGACCACTGCGAAGAGGTCATCCGTTTGGAACGCCTAGCTCTAAACGTGTGTTATTAGCAAGGTATATGTGCGCTTTCCTGACCCTTTCTGCTACCTTGGCGTGGTGGTCAGGCTTGAGTGCTGTTTTGATCCGGAGGGCTGTGCTGACTGTGACTTCGGTCCTTGTGGGTTCAACCTCGTCAGATTGGCCGAAGGGGAGCAACCAGACAAAAAGCAGATGCGCGAGTGGCTGTGGTCTTCTATACATTCTTTTCTCCGGCTTTATCGGTGTATTGTATGATGAATGATCTGCCTGGCTTTTCATAGTTCAATGAGAATTTTGTTTTCCAACCGTATCCTCCTTGGGATGCACTAACCTGCACTCCTATACTGCAATGCTTCTTGTATTACACGTCAAAAATCTTTCTTCCTAGTCTAGATCTCGTCAGTGCAGCCTCTCTCTGTTTAGTTTTCGAGAGATAAGAGTTTCCTTTCCTTATTAGCCAATCGAGTGGCTAACCAGCATTGGCCGGCTGGACACAAGGGCCCCACTTGCACACCTCCCAGTCTTATTCCTTCGGGTTTACACTGGTTATGTGGTGTGTTGGTGGAACTGCAATCGGTGCAGCGCAAGCCAATGGCAGTGATGAATAAGCGCAGGCGTCCTTTGGCTTCGGTCACTGTGACAGGCTAATCCGAATCGGATGCCGCCAATCATATGTGCGCTTTATTTTCAGTGTTGGCGTTCGTTGTGCACTTGGCGCAGTTAGACGTGGCTCGTGGTCTATTTTTACAATAACTCAGAGGTACCAGGGAGACCAAACCAGACTAGACGTTAAATCAACAGAGAAATCCAACGATGAGTAAGCTTTTTGTTAACAGTGTGATCAGGCGAGAAATTAGCAGAAAATTTTGGCAAGAATTCAACTAAGCTGGTTCCATTTTTACTAAATGAGAGATTACTCTTTCCATCCTGTCACGCGGAAGACAAGGATACGTCGTTTGCCAAAACTGCCGGCATAGATGATGACATCAACTTATTAGACGCTCCGAACTCGCCTGCCAAGTTTACACCGTGCTGCTGTACTTGAACAACGCATAAAAGAAACATCTGTGCTTAGCTCGGTAATCCTAGATTTAATCATTTATTGGCGTGTCTGGAGTTTCCATGCAGCCTCTCTAGGCCCCACTTTGTAGAACTGACCACGTGATAGTAACTGTTAACTTTGCCTGTAACTGACTAAGGTCCCTCGGACACGTGGGGGGTTTGCTGTTTAAGACAATTAGACTGTTACATCGTGGACGTGTGTTTTCTCATCCAACATCGTTTTCAGAGGGCTTTCGGATTTTAAAATTTGACTTTAGGCCGCTGGTAGGCTTAGGTTCTGTGGATAATGCATAGTTCATATAGACCTTCCCTGTAAACAGCAAGGCTGGTGAATGCGTACCTTGGAAAGACGTTTCCCTGAGATCGTATAAGTGCATCCCAGAGCATGAGTGCTTTTTTTACTACAACATGGCTCAGTTGAACGTGTGAATTGTCAGCGGAAGCTCGCGATGACATCTCGAGGGTGGCATACTCTAAAGTATATTGCGGGCATGTTAGAAGATGGTCAGCTCTGCATAGGTCTGTTGACTTACAAGAATCACGTGCGGAAATTATTTCCAAGAAACCAGGGAGGTCAGATGTTTCCAGATATACCTCCAAAAATAAGACCGACTGGGTATGGCGGGTTCTCTTCTGCCCTGTTGTTGTTGATGATGTTACCGGCATGCGATTTTTCGTTGTGTCAGACAATGAGTATGGGAGAGCCATTGTGTCTGTGTGTATCAGACGCGGACGGTATTCGTGTGGTAATGTTTGAGCGGTTCTCGGTTGTACTGGCATAACCACCAGCTTCTCTTTTTAGTCCTTCTTTGAGGAAGCGATGAGTAGTAGAAGACCTCGTCCTCATCATCATTTGTGCAAGTGACATTGCCAGGCTACTGCAAGATTCCATTTTTGTCCTTGCTAATGTCTTAGGCTGTTGACTTCAGAAAGGGAACATGTTGCGAGATGATTTGTACTTGTATGGTCCGTGGATTGACACAGCCTATAAACTGTCCTTAGGTTTCATATATGGAAAATTATCAGAAATTCCATTAAGCGTATACCTTGGAGAGAGCTGTGATACGCCTACACACGTTCGTTTTGAGCTTTGAACTCTACCTGTGAGTAAGACCGCCTGGGTTACCGCTGATCCTGACAGTTTGCTGCCTTTTTTTGATTTGCAGCTTTATGAGGTCTGAGGTAAACATGTTCACGTATGTCAGTTGTCTCCGAAGAGACATGGCAGTAGACAACAGCAACAGACTGTGGGGGTGAATGTAGGCAAGTAAGTTCACTAACCACAAAGCGGAAAACCCATTGACTATGGTTCGTTCTCATTTACATCTCCATGATAACGAGACTGTACCTTGGCGCGCTGTGACAGCTTGCGTATCTCAGTGACCTATTGGGCTAAACTGGACAATGTGGCACCCATAGTGACAGTCACTGATGTCAGACAAGCCAATAGGTAGAGGTCTGACAAACCAGTCTCCTGGTTCTCCAGGTTGGAGGTTAGAGGGCTGGTATTTTTTTTACGGAAAAAGTGTCATTTCTGGTACACTACTATCCACTTACTGCCTTTTGGTGCAAGCTTTCGAGCCAAATGCTTTGGTTGAGAGTACTAATCGGTCTGTTTATGTTTGGGCGTCCTGACAGTATCTTAGCTCACACACTTTGTGGCAGTTGAGCATCAATGAGAGCCGATGATGATGGTGATGACATTGACGCTTACCAAACTGCAATCGCCTTTAATGGATTGCGTGTCTCATATTGTGTCAACCGTCACGCAGCATTAGCTGGGTTGCTATGGCTGTTATATTCACACGGTAGAGCAATGTACTGCGACTGGTCTTTCCATCACTGTCCTTTCCACCTTACCTTCTTTTATCTCGAAATTCGCACTACTTTTTGCTATCTCTATAGTTCGGCAGTTAGAACAAATGGCGACTTTATGAAAGTTTCTTCCCTTTCTCCAGACCGGTTGAATTTGAGTATTCCAGTACTTTACCTGCTATTTAACCCTGAAGTACCAATTGAAATGGATGTTTTCATCGTCTGCGCTATGCATGAGATAAATCAACGGGCTTCTCCACGACTGAAATTAGCCATTGCGAGTGGCTTTATGCTGCATTTAAGAACTTGGAGGCTACAGTAATAAAGTGTGGAGTAGCCTGAAGGTACCCTGCGTATTTTTAACGATGGCTTTCTAAGCAATACCGCCGGTTACGCTGGTGTTGGCTTAATTCGCAACGCCGTTACCCAATCCGTATTGACTGGTTGTTTTCTATTTGTAATAGAATTTATGGCGTTCGCTTAGGTAGTTCTACCAAATCCACCTCTCATCTCTTTGTTTCCTCGATTTATGTATTAACGGACAACAGTACTGATGATCTCAAGATTGTTTTCTATAGGAATTTAGTATACCTTGTGAGCTGGTCGGTTGACTGACAGGTGGCACACTTAAACTGATGTGAGATTTACAGCTAGCCCTTCGAGTAACTTTGATAAACTGAAGTATTAATATCAAAAGGCTGAGACAGTAAACTGACTTGGTCTTTTCGTGCATCGTTGTCAATCTCGTATCCGATCGAACGTTTCTTCAGTCAGCAAGGACAGGGTCAAAGCGAGTTGGGTCGGACGGCCATGTGACCCACCTTCATTACCAAGTGACGTCAGTGCCAGTGGTTGTTTTTGTACTCTGTGGTGGGCCACCGCAATTAATAATGATGAATTCTGTAGACGCGGATTTTGGTTACGCAATGAACTATTAAAATCGGCGTGTTCAATGCGAGGATAAGTCATTAACTGGTATCTGACTGATGGAGTCCTCCATTTACATGCGTTCCTGCAACCTGCTTCGCGGCTATCGAATACATACCGAAATATCGGGACTTCTGTCTGTGTGCCCAATATTACTCCTTTCAATTCCTCGTGATTTTGTATTTACAGAGGAAAAACTGGACAGATATTGACATTCCTAAAGAACCCGTAATGAAGTTTCTGACGTACACGTCTTAGTTTTTCCCTTTAGTTGTGTTCAGTCTTTTAACCGTCAGTTTCACTAGGGGATCAGCCTTAAGAGGTTGCCCCCTAGTAAATAGCCTTCTTACACAGTTCAGTGTTTGGTAATCTGCATGAGGCTTAGCCTAACACCAGCTGGAACTCTGGCTAGGGGATTAGCGTTAATATCTCATTTGTGCGTGTGTTACGATTCACGGGTGCGAATTTCACGAGCACACTGACACTGCGCGGATCACGAGCCGTTTACGATCTATCGGAAGAGTTTTCAAAGTGCAATTACCGACTAAACCATGTGGCCCCTCAGATGGCTCAAGCGTTGCACCGAGCCATGTGGCTGCCAGGTGGGCATCATATTCAAGTAAGACAAGTAGTTCTCATTCTGGTGCTTGAAGTTTGCGATAAGATTCAGACAGTCGACTAACTGGCGCCGGCAGTTTTGACTGTAGTGTCCATGATCAGCTGAATACCGTCATCCTAGTGTTTGTAGAGTATGGCTGAGTTCATTCAATGTTTCGCCTCCTTTTTTGAGAATGGTCACGCAAGTGTCACCTAACAAAGAGCAAACAGAAATACTCACTACTACACTAACAACTTGTTTATACGATTTTTCAAAGAAATAAAACGTATGTGCAACACAAAAGAAAGTGTTTTAACAAATGGGTGAGCAGCTGTAGGTAATTGTTTTTCGAACTAGTTAAATCATGAATAAAATCGACCGTATCGTTCAAAGGTACGTTGGTAAAAAGAGCCTGGGCAATACTTATGTTCCCTAAGTTATCAGTCTGTTCGAAGTTGTCCAAAACACTACTTTCCAATAATCGTCATCATCATAGCATCTAGGTGCCTGACCAGAAGTTACCGTGGCTTGGGTCGCTGCTCATCTCAACAGTGACTTGGAACATCCTGGAGGATGGAGACGTTACTGGGACGGCCGAAAATTAATAAAGGAAGAGTAAGCGATGGAACTAGAAATGATATGAATGTAATCACACCAATGACTGCGGCACGCTGCCCTCTTGGGTAACGTTTCTAGCCACCAAACGGAGTGATCATAAGAACCCTAGCCAGACAGGCGACACCTACCCACTTTGCTCAGTGGAGCAGTCATATTTGGTAACCACACTGTTGCTTGTCTACCACGTAATTCCACCCAACTTTTGGTGGTCTCAATGCATAATGCCGGATGCGGTAGACTATCAGATGGCATGCGGAGCACGTGACTCAGCCATCGCGAGCTGTGTAGCGCGAGTAGCTGACCTGCATCGTGCATCCTGAGGGTTCCGGAATAAGTGCAGACAAACAGCCATGTTGCTCACGCGATCACTCCACTTAATGTGGGCTAATTGGCGGTGACAACGGTGGTCAAATACAGCAAGTCGGTCTGATATCTTTGTTGCGAACAGGTTACGTTTACGAGCAAAACAAAAACGACAACTAGACATCTTTTCGAAGCCACGGATGACGCAGTTTGGCGAAGGCAACTCGTGCTTTGCTATCCTCGCTGATATCTAATCAGTAATATAGCACGCTGAGGCGATAGTGATACCCGAGTGTGTGGAAATGCACATAGTCTCGAGCGGTTTATCTACAATGAAGAAAGTAGGAGTAGAAATACCCTAGCCTTGAAGCAGCGCTTTGCATCTTGAAGGTGCAAAGCGCATTCCATACAAACCAGCCGGGTCACTCACCTTGTTCGGTTTGGTTTGCATGTCTTCGTTAGAGGGCTAAGCGACTGTTATCCGCATACTCTACATCGGTCAACATAGCGCCAGCAAGCAGCTCAACCCCAAGTTCTTTGAACTCCTCAAGCACACCCTTCAGAATGTCGTCCGGGGCTAAATTGAACAAGAAGAAATCGGACACCTTTAACGAACACCACTAGGGGTGATGAACGTCCGAAACGGTTGTCCGTGTACTCTCATCCTGCTTACAGAGTGAGCATACAATGATTTCAACAGATTCATGTATTTCCCTGGTACTCCCTTGCGAAGGAGGCAGTTGCGGAGAACGTTACGAGCAATCGAACGGAAAGCAGTCCTTAGGTCTAAAAACACCATGACCGTCGGCTGCCTATAAGAGTGCCAGTGTTCCAAGATCCGTCGCAAGGTAAAAATGTGATTAACACACCATCGTTTGCTTCAAAGTTCTGTCTGTTCGCGTATTTGACTTTCTCTGGACTTAGTGAAATTACGTACGACCAGTGCGTAACTTGTACGCAACGTGCATTAGACTGATGCCTCTGGTTGTCGCATAGAATTCAAGCCCTCTTTGAAAACGGGAATTACTCTCGATAGGCACAAATCACGAGGTACCTTTTCAATCTCTCAAATCGCCTGGAAGTGCTTCGTCAGTTCTGGTATCAACCTCTCTCCGCCCTCCTTGGAAAGATAAGATAGGAGGTCTGGACCAGTAGCATTGTTGTGTTTTAATAACTGAGTTCCAGGGCCACTTCTGCTTCCGACAAAGGGCCGTCTGGAACGTAACTGACCATTGGGATCCCATCATCCACATGGTCTGGTTGAGGCCAGCTGAATGGTTCCTCATAGTGCCCAGCCGACCGATCAAGCTGGCGCGATTGATTGGTAATAAGTGAACCATCTTTTCCACATATAGTTTGACTTACACCGACTCGACGGCCAGTACAACCACGGATCGCGGAAAGGAGCTTTCTGTTATTCCCAAACAGAAAGGCTCTTGCGATCTCTTTCGACTGTTCAACCAAGTGGTGCTCATGGTCTTTGCACAAGCTCTTATTCAGTATTTAAGTTCTCGACGGTCTTCATCATATTCAGAACCAGGAAGAATCGAGCAACGCCTGTTCAAGAAGTTTGTCGACGTGACATAAATCCAGTTTTGTCGCAGCTGAACAGCTTCTTCATAGTGTGTCATCATAGTTCCTTCATAGTGTACTATCATGGCTACTGCGATTTGTTCCCAGTGTTTGTTAAGATCTATCGCCTGCCTCGAACTGGACAACTTGCTCACCGCTGCTTCTTGGTAAGCGTGCTTTACACTGTCCTGGATCGAATGCCAGTCAAGTATCTGGCGTTTACGAACGTACGTCCCTTGGGCAAATGACAAAACAAAACGGGCGTACATAACAGCATGGTCCGAGTCTGGGTGGTTGCTCCAGAATGCCCGACAGTGGCACCACCTGTAAAGAACTCCTATATGATCGAGCTGTATCCGCGGTTGAGAAGCACACGGAGGTCTCCATGTAACAACCTATCTGTTGAAATACCTAACCCGAAATGTAACGACCATAAGATACACATAGCTGCAACAGTTTTTCACCAGTCAGTGCGTTAAGACCGGACACCAAACACACCTCCCACCTGCTTCTCCTGTGGAGTAAGACGACCAAGCTGAACATTCCAATCGCTTGCTAGTATGATGATGTCTGAGTGTTTAGTCTGCCTCAGAAGGTCGACCGGGGCGTCACAGAACGGATCCTTGGAAGCATCCGAACGATTGTTCGTTAGAGCGTATGCCGAGGCAATAAACGCGCAAGCTTTAACCGATGTATTGTGTCTGACAGCGCAAATGCTACTGTTCACTGGGATCCATTCGTCGAAACATTCCCCTACCCTGTAACCCACTGCGATTCTCCCTCCAGCATGAACACATGATTCAGCTTCGGCGTCACCAGAGACCCTGAACGAGAAGCGCTTGGCTCGACAGTTATCAAGAGGTGAGCTCAAATGGATAACCTTTCTAGAATCGTTGACTTGCATATCCGAGACGCATCACACATCAAGCTGCAGACTTGAGAGAGTACTTGCCAGAGCGGTTTGCTGACCAACTTGTCGAAGGGTGTGGACATTAAAGACGCCGATGTCTACTGGTTGCCTTGGCCTCAGAAAACCATTATTGCACGAAGGCACATGAGAGGCGAAAGAGTTCGAAGGTAAAGTAGTAGTAGCGGCTGAACAATGTCACTGTCAGGAGAACGATAACCTCTGGCACTTCTCGGTCGTTCATGTCACAAAAGGGGAGTGTACTCGAGGGACCACATCCCGAGTCTCTGACTCAGATGTCTGATCTGCGAGACAACAGGACGGGGTTTTCGTGGGGTCTCTACCCGGAGCCAATGATTCAAGAGTCTGCTTCACTTGATAGCGGGGGCTTGCGTAGCTCGGGAGCGCAGTGAATAAAACAATGTGCGATTCTGATGGATGCTGCGCGCAGTGTATGTACCCGAAGCTACATCAGGCTTTTGAGTGCTACCGTATGTTTTTCTACCGTATCGGATAATACACGGTCAACCGTTGAGCGATCGGAGTGCTCTTTCTTTGAGGGTACCATTCCTAGTCCCATTGTTCCTTGTGCCGGAGACAGCATTGCCGTAACCCCAAAAATAGTTCTGCCGTATGCCCGTATGGTCGTGCCTCACAACCTAACTACTCTTGCGCGGCGAGTAGTGCGTCATGCAATCCTATGATTGTAACTGCTTTTCGTCTGACTGCTGTACTTAGGCCTGTCTGACAAGGTTGCACCTGGAAGGACCGGCGCTCTAGTCAGCATAGCATACCGGATCAAAACAACGTACAAGCCCGATCACTACGTTAAGGTATCAGTGTAGGTCAGGTCCAGTAGCTTTTCTGACTGACTCAAGTATTTCTTATCGTTTCGAAGTTGAGCGATATGGGGAAGCTAACAGCTAGATTGATTGCATCGATATTCCCATTTTATGCGGTTTGGACTACTTACACACGTGTGTGCGCGTCGACTGATCTGAGTGTTTTGTATTCACCCCTGTTGATAGCACGATGTCGGTCAGAATGTTAGGTGATTGCCCCGACTTTGTCCTTTTGACGAGTGTTAGTCTGTGACATAATGAACGTCAACATGCGATTTTGGACCAGCCAGATAACCCAGGTAAATCTGTTTCTCGTGATCCGTTTCATTCAAATGGCTTGTTTATGGTTACAGACGCTCTTAACAGCTTTGACACTTCTTTACTTGTATGGGTCTGACTTGTACGGTTTATTTCAGTAATTTAATCGCAAGCTTGATCATGTTTTTTGAATGATACTACGAGCATTTTCAGTTTTTTGCTTTATTCGTAGATATTAAGTCTTGGGTTGCAGTTGCTCTTGCCAGTACCATACGAAGTGACCACAAGTAAACAAATAAGAATGTATCTAAATACGAGAAAATAAAAAGGCACAGCGAGGCGGTAGGCACTCTTAGAAACACACTAGCCATTGCGACACGTCTGTAGCGACTATAAAATAATATTTTGATAGTCGCATTCATCTGTACATTTTCAATGATTTTGGTTTTGCACCTACTTTTGTTTAAGTCAAGCTACCCATTTTGTAACATCCGGCCTGGGGCTAAAATTACAACTCGCTCCATGCCACGCTAGCTTGACGTGTCTCTCTGTACACTATTTTTCAGGGTCGATAATAATGCACGGGGGTCAACGCGCTGACTCTTGGTTTTTCATTGTCGATCGGTTGTCGATAGTGATCACTGACTGGGTTTTATTTTGTTGGATCAGTTCCAACACGTCGCCATGTCTACTAGCGTTTCCCCTCAACAATGTGAAGGTTCTCTTCTTCCTCAACGTGACAGGCAACACCTTCTGACTTTACTCTTCGCAATTGTGAAGGTTTTTAGAAAATTTGTTCACACCACTTGGTCGTCTTGGGAATTTTTACAGCTGTTTGCAACCACATTGAATGGTGCGCTGCGTAGCAGGAGCTGCGTTTGCCCAACAAATATGTAAACCCACCAGCTCAGGTTACACCTTCATCTCATCGAACCAGGAAATGTCTGAAATACACATTGATGGCTTGTGGCGCCATCAATTGTGGCGCCGGCAGTGGTAATTCAGGTCGAATACTGTTGGCCTTATGTATTTTCCACTTCGATGAGCGATGTTTCCGGTCCTTGGAACAAGGTTGAGTACACACGCAGTTCAAACCTTCCATTTGATCAGTGAAGGGTTATCTGTGAAGCCTCAATTGGCGAAGGATCACGAGTGCACCGTGGACTGTATCAGCAATGAGATGACACTACACAGTGACGATCAACGGTCTAAACAGGTACGCCGGAGACAAAAATGATACTTTCCTTGTTAAACTTTATCCCTTCCCTTTTTCTTCAAACTAAGGCTGTTCCGCCCTTTCTCTCTTAGCCGTATGAGAGTTGTTAATGTCACTCACTGATCCATAGCTGTCAATGATGGTTGGTAGTTACTGGTTTCCTGTTCTCCATAGGTCCAGTTCATTGAACGCATTACAGTTAGTTCGATTTGACGCAGATTATCATTGTATATTTCAGCCTAAATACCTTAATTATCGCTGCGCACATGCAATCTTCACTTAAGTGGTGGTGAACATGGGGATGCCTTCGCATGTCAAACAGAATCTAAAATCCGCACAATTGACATTGGAATCTTTGAAACATGATCATGAACAAGCACTTTTAGCACTGAATACTTTTTGTTCCATGCAAAATGGGGAATCACTTAAAGATGGTTTCAATCCACAAGCAGAAAAGATATTTAACCAGGAAAAGGTTCCTCTTATAAAATCTGCCCTGAATCGCATTCAAAGTGGGTTGGATGAGTCGGAAGTAAGTGAACTTCCCTCATCTTCGCCCAGCCATAGGCGATTTTTACATTCGCTAAATACGTTGAGTGTGTTGAAGCAGAGAATATGAAGCTCAATCTACATAACCAGAGGCTTTGTGAAGAAGCCACCTGGCTCAGAGTAGAATTGAAACATACACAGTCAAAATTAAAGGTATGCATTCACCTTATTTCATTATATCACTACTTGATAATCTTCCTGTAGGAAAGTGAGTCATTGTTAGCACAAACTGTGATCAAAAACCGCCATTTGGAGTTTATGCTTGAACTGAATAGATACGACCGTTCACTAACTCTCGCAAATGGCATTGTTGACGGGGACGGCGAAGGTAGGTTGTCTTTTGTGGATGTTATCTATCCTTTTTCACCTTTGGTTACGATGTCATCATCATCATCATAGATAGCAATACATCAGTGGTTCACACTAATGCTTAACTGCCACACAACCATGAAGAAAAAGCAAACCCTATATATAGGAGAGAAGGAAAAAAGAAGGCGACCGGAAGGGACCTAACTACTAAAAATGACTGCGTCCATATTCAAACATTCAGCATCAAGGTGCGTACACCTTGCAAACCGATGTGCTCCACTGGTTTCACCAAATTCCGTAGTGCATCATCGCAGTTGGTTTGGGCTGTGAGCGAGAACTAGCTCTGTCACAACTTGCGTCATTGCTAGACGCTAGTAACAAGGTGACCTTAAATGACCGTGAGATAGTCAGCCGGATTTACTCCATTGCTCTCATTAACACTGTCGCGGCGTCCGACGTGTCATCATCGTTTGATGTGACAGCGAATCTTCTTGCATGCATCTTTTGTGCGCGTGTGTACCCTTTAGACACCGTAACGAATGGAACATTACGAGGAAGGTAGGGACGTAATAAAAAAGAAAATGACATCATGTAGATAGCATTGCCATCTCTGAGTTTCCTCCATTTCTGTTAGTATGTTTAGTCACAGTTGGGTATCGTCTTTTGAGTTCCACCCAGAAGTGTGAAAGCGCCTTAAGGAACCGTACTTGCATTCCTCACGCCATGCACATACCACCTGACTTCCGCTTTTCGTTTGTTCGCAGTATTTGTTCTTTTCGCTGTAATCTGTGGCATGAAATCAACATTTTTGTTGCATTTGTTTTGCCACTTTCGGAAACACGTCGGCGAACTGTTTCGTTGTTCTCGTTGCGCGTTTATCATATACCAACTATGCTACGATGGAAGTCGATGTTCTGTCGACTGCACACGTGATAGAAACTATTGGGTGCCATCCTGGCTTTGATTGTTCTGCTCTTGAGGCTGTTAGTTGTTTTTTTAGCTGAGGAAACTATATAAGGCGCAAATTTATTAATCTCATCAGCAGGTAACTTGGGCCTGCTCATTTGATCCTCAACTTAAGGATTTTCGAGTCTATGGCTCCTAGGAGGACCTTCTGAGGAGACCTAATC
This sequence comes from Paragonimus westermani, assembly GCA_008508345.1. NCBI lineage: Eukaryota > Metazoa > Platyhelminthes > Trematoda > Plagiorchiida > Troglotrematidae > Paragonimus > Paragonimus westermani. The sequence goes on from QNGE01001078.1 coordinate 144,325, forward strand.
TTTTGTTGCTCCTCCGATCGGGTCATTGAATCGGGATCTGAGTGTGGGGGTCCCTAAGTCAGCGATCAGACAATGTTTCTGTGTCGACCAAGCCACCCAGAGAGTTGCAGCCTACATTTTCTACTCAACCGAGTCATAACGGCCATGCCCGTGTTGTGCAGACTAACAACCTAGCATTGATCGAAGTGATTAAGGAGAAAAGTGAAACATTTCCCGGTTCATTTGTATCGGCCTTTCCGACCAACTTTTTCTTCTTCGTTAAAGTTTTTCTAGACTCGTGTCACGAATCTCAGACCTCAGCTCAACCGAGGATGTCCGCTTCGGTGATTGGGTTGACGACCTTCCCGAGACACATAGCATCTTCACCTGCGGCATACAAAGGCGGCACTCACTCTTCCCGTGTTGCGGTCGTCCAATCGATGACAGGTAGTCACCGTTTGGAATCGAGCGCTTGCACGAACACCAGTCTAACTGATGGCGACCTCGCTACACTGAGCACCACACAAAGTTGCCACCCGGGCATGATTGGAAAAGCCGACCGGAAGTTCTCTGCTTGTTCTCTGTCTTCCTCCTCAATGGTACCACCGCGTGTGCGCACGCTACATCGGATCGTGGTGCAATATACCAATCAGGGTAAACACGAAGTTGCTGCATCACTGTGTCTACAGGCGATTACTAATTTGGAACGCGCTGGTGGCCGAGATCAGACTGAGGTCGCAGTTTTGCTCAATATGCTGGCTCTGGTCTATCGGTGGGTTATGCACTGCGCTATTTCTCACTCGCCTTTTCCTCGTTTTAGGCTATTGTTCAAGGTCTTATTCAGGAGGTTTAATTTATGCGAATTATTCCTGTTCTAGTTGTATTCTCATTAGTTTGAATAGTGGATTTGTGGTGTTACCTTAATCATTCACTTCACATTTTCGTAGCTCTGAGGCCTGCCTATCTATCTGTCTCTGTTTCTTGTGCGGGGCTTTTGAACTGTATGCCATTTTGGTGTGTGGGGGTCTATGAGATGGATGCCAGTGATTCACATAATCAGTTCGAAGTTCTGGTCCATCCAGATATATCGTTATTGGTGAAATTAATGGGTTAAATACACAGATTGGTCTGTTACTCTTCTTGTGTGGGATTTACGCTGAACGTTGAACAGAAGCGTTCAAATTACCGTACATTTCGGAACTCGTTTTTCCCCACCATATGATCGTGTGTTTTCGTTTACAGTGTTGGATTATGTTTTTTTAAATGTGCCTTTCGATAATGTTCAGCTCTACAAGTGCAATCTTTTTAATTTGAAACTGTTTTCTCTGGACGCATTGAATTTTCACATTTTTTCACCGAGAAGCTTATTGACCTGCCCTTTCGTTATTGTATTACGATCACACTCTCCGAATGACCTTCATCCCGCTGCCCAATGACTTACCCGTGACCATATCAGCTGCACTATTCGATGTCGTGCGTTTGACCCTGATTTGCCACAATTGCGTCTGTTTGGGTTTAAAAATCTTAATACACTATTGTGTGGCTCCTCTTTTTTGGCACACAAGTTTTGTAAATTTAGTTTTGTAACTTTAGTGACTATTGGAAATGTCAATATACTCGACGACCTTCAACAAACTAAGTCATTTTATTTGAACACTTGCTAGTATTGCAGGCTTTCTTCCTGATGTGTAGGTCCGCTTCCGTGGTTTGAAATCAGTCGGATTTTCATTCTTGTTAATTCATGTTTATGCGATTCTCCTCGTAAGAAATGGGAATTGTGATCGTGTTTTCCTCATGCAATGATTAAAGATCGTTTATTGACTCGCCAGTAGCAATTCCAGAACGCGAGTCGGTTATCGCTGTCCTCGGAAGAAAGTTTGCAGATTTCACCCTAAATACGATGTAACCTGGGTTCTAAGCTGGGCGTCCACTGATCCAAGTTGAAGACAGAAAAACTCGGCCGGAACTCTCGTCCCGATGTTGAACACTTGATCTTTGAGGATGCAATGATTGGGTCATTCAGTTAGTACTGAAGCATTCAGTTCTCCTGGGGACGAAAGTTTCGACCGTCTCGAACTAATCGACGCGGCTGCCCCAATCAGGGTTTGCGTTTGCAACTGGCGGATTAGTAGTCAGTGTCGTTGCCACCACCAAATCACCGCGAGCTCCGAAGACAATGGAAGATGTTATGATCAAATTGAACAAACCGAGTTGTCTTTAGGTAAACTTTATGCAGTGTCCGTTTGGATGGGGATGTTCTTCGTACAGTAACATTAGTTGGCTTTTGTTATTTTACATAATACCTTCATCGGCAACTGTTCTGTTATAACGATCCTCCCGGATTTGTCCAATTTTAAGTGATCAGGGCAAATACGAAGAAGCTTCGGAGTTGCTGCAAAATGTGGTCGATATTCGTGAGAGGTTGCTTGGATCAAATCATCCTCTGGTGAGTTCACAATCGATCACAATCAGTTAATTTTCATTCTTCCCTGGTTTTTGGTATGTTCCAGTATTTCCCAAACATTGGAGCTGCTGTTTGTAAATGAGATACCTGACAACCTTCCACATACAGTTTGGCATTCAATAGCAATACGTGGCAGTTCACTTAGACCGGAAGCGCCTTTTAGAATATTCGCATTGTAGGTGTCTTCCGGCTCACACGAAGAACGAGTGACCGATAAGCAACCAAGTTAGCAGAATGGTCCTGCTTCCAGTTCTGGTGGGTTTACAACTTACAAACTTTCCGCAGCTATGCTGTCAGACATTACAGTTAGCTGAGAACGGGAGAACTGAAGAACAGGAAATAAACGTAAAAGGTGCACATCCCACCATGGGAGTATTTCGCGATGTACACCAACATAATCTTTTCCAGAACCGCTAGGTTGCAAGTGGTTTATCGGCAATAAAAAAACATGGGAGTAGAAATTCCCCATACTTAGATTAGCACATTGCACTTTGAAGGTGGAAAGCACATTCCATATTGACCAACCTGTTTATCTACCTTGACCGGCACGGTTTACAGAGAGGTTAAGCAAGGCAATATCATCCGCCAAACCCACGCCGGTTAACTCAGTATCAGCATGAAGCTCATCACCAAACTCATTAGATTCCTTAGGCGCACCTTTCAGAACGTCGCACACGATAGTTGATGAGGAGAGAAGTGATAAGACAGCGCTGGCGAACCTCACTCCAAGACAACTCGAAGGATAAGCATGCGGTTAATGGATCCTCGGTCGGATTGAAATCCCTCCTGTTCTTCACGTACCTGACTTGCCCGGGGTTTAGTGAATCAATGTAAAATAAGGCCGGTGATTGAGATGGACGTTGTGAGCAGCAGACTGATATCTCCGTGGTTATCACTTGGACTTCAGACCATCTTATTGAAAACGGGAATTACTGTTGATAAGTATCAGTCACGGGGCACTTCTTCAGTTTCCGAAACTGTCTTATGAGGTTTTTTCCCGTCCTAATATCAACCCCACTCCACCAGGAAATGAGAAAGACCTGGTTTGGAAGCCATGTTGTGTTTCAACAGTTTAAGTCCCAGGGTCACTTCCGCTTCCGACGGATGGCCGTCTGAGACGCAACAGTTGAAGATTTTGCCTTCTAGGTAGCCAGGTTGAAACCAGCTGAATCGTTTCACAAAAATGTACAGTTCATTTGTCAAGTGGGCGCGACTGGTTGATGATAGAAGGACTATCCTCTTTAATAATGCGCTCATTTACACCGAGTCGAAGGTGGGCACAACAACGAATGGGGGAAAACAGAATTCTGCTACTTAAAGCGTCTATATCCAAAAGGTCAGCAAGCCCCTTTAGCACATAACCAAATAGTCTAGTGTCTGCGATACACCTTATTTGGCACAGTAAGTCGACAGTCGTGGAATGCACTCCAAGCATTGAATGAATACCACATGATCTCAGTATTCGTCAGATTGGTACACAAGAAACGCATATGCCACGAAAAAAGGCGTGTGAATTCAATCACACAACACACGCACATGATATCAAAAGTTGTAGGATTGAAATATTCCACCAGCTGGAAACACTGTTCCATCGTGACGGTATTACTGACTCCGAGTACAGATTGAACAATGATCAAGGCTGTCAAGTATGAATGCGGTTGCGAAATCAGAAGCGTTCTTTCGTGTGAACGGGGAAACGGAGTTTGAATTCAACAACAATCACACATCCTGCAAGTGACTGAATTTTTAGGCTAAACTGACTCAGTGGAAAGAACCAGAGGTTCATAGTCTTCTGAAAAAAAATCTTTGAACGTTAATGCCTAGCGCAGAGCTGACGACAGAATCACCCGACTAGGAAAACCATATGCAACCTCCACTCGAGGATACTCCTAGTTATACAACGAGACTGTACCTAACTAACTATAGACAGTACTGATTACAACGTGCTGAAACAATTCCGTCGAGTACAGTGAAATAGTCCTGATATTCCGCTGTTCACACACAATATTTCCGAGTTTCACACCAACTGATTTAAACAAGACTATCTCCATTAAACCCTGGAAAATAAAAAAACAATGACGCAAATAAGCAAATTCGAATCCCAATAAACACTCCGGAGAGCAAATTGACAAAGAGCTGATCCGATGAACAAAACTTAAAGTAGCAGCAGACCAATTTGCTATGGGTGGGGAAAAAAAGAAACACTGTAAGGACAAGTTTTTGCTGATACTCCTTCTACCCATTTAAGAGGTGCGACGTTTGCCCACGGAAAATTCGACGACCGTGTTCAACGAACCGCACACGTCTGACTGAGGGAAAACGTTGATACTCTCAGTTACCAGACCAGAAATGAACGGCGTAACCAGAGGATGCACGCAGTCTAGAAAGTTGTAATCTATTCAATACCATAACGTTGATACCGGTGAGTCACTAATCGAGACTAACAAGATGAGAGGTAGAGGGGCAAACCTGAACAAACCAGAGGAGAAAAGCAATGAATAACACGAAGAATCATCCGACAAGCGTCGACAATTGCGTGTGCCCAAAAGCGGGGAATTTTAACAAAATATAGCACAGGAGTCCATCAGAGCAAAGATGCAGTTCGAATAAATAACCATGGTCGGTAAGCATTAACCGAGTCAAATGTGTATTGTCCAAACGTTGGACGGTATAACTGTGTGTACTACTCCTATACAGATCGGCTAAGAAGGGGCCACCATTGTTGTCTCATCAGGGTTAGGAGAACGGAAGTAAACAGTTCAGTCCAATTATTAAACAATGAAGTGCACGTGAACACAGGATGATTTTGAGCAACCATATGTGTATTACCCAGGAACGAAAGAATAAAACAATAAGATTAAAAAAGTAGAAACCAGTAGTCCATATGTGTACACTTAGCGTCGAAAACGGACTTCAGGAACCTAGCGCGACAGACAAGAAACATGAGCAAAACCAGCATGATACAAGGCTGGCAAGTGCATGTGTTCAATTTGAGGTCAATAATGAAGTGGTTAAAGCAGCTGCCTTATAAAGGCGTGACGGGGGTTCAAATCCCAATCTCGGCAAGGGCATACACTATTAATAAGCCCTAATAAGACCAAAGCTTGAGTGCGGTGCCAGTTTTCAATAGCGGTCGACGGAAGGAACTCTTTGAACGCAAAATCTGCGACCAACTGATATTCAGTTATGTTCAACTAGATTTTCGACCATGCATCCCGAGTGTCTAACTAATTGTCCGCTTTGTAGCCTCTTTCTTCCGGACACCGTGTGGACGTACGAGCAGTGTGTGCAGAATATCAACGCTAAAGGGCGAACATATGGTAGCTTTATAAGGCTCTTGATCGATGGAAAGTTAGATGATACAGTTGTTCGGCCAAATACGATTGATACCACGGGAGATATTCCCGCGTCGCCTACACACACATGAGAAAGCCTTAACAGTGTCGAGACGCGTNTATTATCTAGGACTTGTCGTGCGATCATTTCGAATAAAATATCTCCCATTGGTGGGTCTATCGGATTACTCATAGACATCCCGCCTACTTGTATGTGAGAAAGTTCTTCAAAAGTAAACCTAATGTTTTCTGTGCTCCTTGAGACATTTAAGTTGAATAACTATATCACAGTTTGGTTAGAGATAGAACCACAAAAATTCAGCTGTCACATAAAGAGGGACGTTTGTGAAAAGAGGATCAACGCCAATCGAATGCATAGCTTGAGCACTCACGGATACGCCTTCTAATGTTTTTGTTAGTTGAAAGGACTCAGTTAGACAATGAGGAGACGACAATTTGCGCATGAGATCCAGTACGCCGACTAGTCGCCGAGCAACTTTATGGTACACTGAATTGTACATACACAAAACTGGTCTTATCAGTGCTCCATCGTCGTGGTGTTTCAGTGCCAAGCCTATATTGATTTTTAGAGGTATTACCGTCCAACAACAATATCTAGAGTTGTCTTGCTATTTGCTTTTTCAGCAGTGTTATTTTCAGTTATGTCATCCTTTTTAACCTTCCGTTGGTCTTCAAAGTTTGGGTACATTTTCGCCACATGATCGTCTTTGCTCACGATGTCAACACCAGAACCTTCATCCGGCTTTAGAAACACTGAGTGCCACATTTTTCTCAGCTTGTTAGTGTTCATCTTTGAGGCAGCATTGCTGACGAATGGGTGCCGAGAAAAACTGACTAGAAAAACCTACCAATTTTGCACGGAACCGTCCATTTCATCCGAAGACGCAAGCAACAGATCTTTCAGTTGCTCATCATATACTCGAACTGAACTTGCTTATTCAAGTCGTTAACGTCTTTAGGTGGTATTTTGAACTTTAATCCAAGAGGAGACATCTAACTGCGTCTGTGTGAACTGAGCTGACGATAGATTGTGCACGTGTTCTAAACCATCACCAGGAAATGCACTCATACTGACTGATCGTAAGAGAGAACTGTAGCGAAGGAAGAGCTCCTATCTTAGTGTTTTGAACGGTTTCTGTGGAAATGTTTCCAAACTTGATACGGCATACCCACTGAGTGTTTCAGCAAAGCAGTGTTGCTTTTTAGTTCTCCCCGAGCAGCACCAATAGACGAACTTGTTAACCTTACGAGGTTAACGTTATTTCTGGGTAATTCCTCTATAAACAGTAATTTGGCAAACTGCGTTGGAAATAGACCAGATGGAATACACCTCTTATTAAAATCTATGTGTCCGTTCCACTTTTGTGCACGTAGCATCGGCTGGTGAGTTCTGGTCAACGTATCTTCGCTAAAGGTCAGTTGTTTCGGGTTTTGTCGGCGCGTATTCCGGAACGTTCGGGATGCGCGATCAATTGGTCAACTAATTACGTTGTACAGCTTGCGATCGTTTGGTCACGTGCTCCGTATGCCAGCTGAGCGTTTACCGTACTGGGCATTATATACTGAGGCCACCAACAATTGGGTAAAACCGCGTGGTGGTCAAGCAACAACGTGGTCACGAAATATGAAGACCTTGACTGCAAAGTGGCAGGTATCGCCTGCCTGGATGGGGTCCTCGTGATCACTCAAACCGCTGGTTAGATACGCCATCCGAGATGGCGGTGTGTCGCAGTCAATGGCGTACCTGTATCCATACCA
>QNGE01001078.1:152623-163712 GCA_008508345.1 Paragonimus westermani
TGGGTAAAACCGCGTGGTGGTCAAGCAACAACGTGGTCACGAAATATGAAGACCGTGACTGCAAAGTGGCAGGTATCGCCTGCCTGGATGGGGTCCTCGTGATCACTCAAACCGCTGGTTAGATACGCCATCCGAGATGGCGGTGTGTCGCAGTCAATGGCGTACCTGTATCCATACCACTTCTAGTTCTTCCGCTTAGTCTTCTTTTAGTATTTGTCGACCTTCTTAGTAACGTTTCCTTCCAGGATATTCCACGTCACTGTTGAGGTGAGCGGTGGCCCGAGCCACAGTACCTTTTGGTCAGGCTCATGGCTGTTATGATGATGATGATGTTTCGGGTTCTGATTGTGCATCAATATTTTCGATGAACTAACTGGGTCAACTTGGTGACATGTCATCATAAACTGTTGACGTAATACCTGATGTGAAGATATGCGTGTACATATCCTCTCTAACTCTAACAGTCTGTCGTATATAACCTGCATGTGTTATGTTTGCGACTGATGAGAGTAAACGGAATGTTAACATATCACAATATGTCTTATTTCTGCACTGATGACATTCCCTTCTGTTTGCACCCGCTTCTTCTATTGACGATACTGTTGTTGTCCATCCGAATTCAGCTATTCGTCGATTTCCAAATGAATGCGGCAGTCGTTTACTTCAATTCACCTTTCATGTAATGTTTTCGACCAAACGATCTCCACATCCAAATATGTACCATAGAATTCAGTAATGTTCGTGGGGATTCCCATAAACGTTTGGAGGCCTAACGTGGTACTTAAACAAAATCGTATATACTTATAGTGGCTTAGTTCTCGTGCGTTCGATTTGCCTCACACATGGCTAGAGCCCATTTCTATATACATTCTGCCCTCATTCAAGTTTCAGTGCTCGAACCTCTTCCCACTGAGTGTACCTAATTTTTAACACTTGTACACTTTAAGGAACGTGCGGTTGTCTATGGGGATTGATGCTCGATGGCGATGTCCACCTCGTCTTCTTTTTTTTCTCTTATTGATTGTGACTATCATTTCTCAAATACTGTATCGTTACGTGAACGCTTTCTTCCATGCTAATTGAAGCTTATGAGTGATTTTAGATTGTTCGGATCTGACAGGAGTTTAAACCCATTGTAGCAGTCCAGGCTACCTTGCAGAACGCGTTTTGCACCTTCAATTTGCAAGGGGCTATCGTAAAACAAGAGTGGTATGTCTGTAACTTTGGCTCCCACGTGGAAGTACTGCTGTTGACGGTACGCAGTTGTTGCCCATATAGTTTTGTTCAGTTAACCGCTCGTGTTTATCGATTTTCTTGTTTTACGCCAACACCTCGGACACCACTGTTCGGCACGTTTTGAGGTCTCAGTGTTTTGTTGTCGGGGCTTGCGCACTCGCCTGCACTCGTTTACATACCCTTTAGTCCCAGACTGGAAGTACAAATCAACGTCTGTTCTCAGGCTTCGTGTTTTGATTACACACGGCTGGTTGGAGTATAATAAGACCTCACCGAGTGGGTTTAGTATGTTTCGGTATTTGGGAAAATTCACCACTCCCGACACGGCAGTGTCAGTGCATAAAATATATTCTACTGCTTTTGACGAGCATAGTCTTTTTTGCCGATGACGTAATATAAATTTATTTCCGGTGAAATGGTGTGTACGTAACGCGTCTCGACACTGTTAAGGCTTTCTCATGTGTGTGTAGGCGACGCGGGAATATCTCCCGTGGTATCAATCGTATTTGGCCGAACAACTGTATCATCTAACTTTCCATCGATCAAGAGCCTTATAAAGCTACCATATGTTCGCCCTTTAGCGTTGATATTCTGCACACACTGCTCGTACGTCCACACGGTGTCCGGAAGAAAGAGGCTACAAAGCGGACAATTAGTTAGACACTCGGGATGCATGGTCGAAAATCTAGTTGAACATAACTGAATATCAGTTGGTCGCAGATTTTGCGTTCAAAGAGTTCCTTCCGTCGACCGCTATTGAAAACTGGCACCGCACTCAAGCTTTGGTCTTATTAGGGCTTATTAATAGTGTATGCCCTTGCCGAGATTGGGATTTGAACCCCCGTCACGCCTTTATAAGGCAGCTGCTTTAACCACTTCATTATTGACCTCAAATTGAACACATGCACTTGCCAGCCTTGTATCATGCTGGTTTTGCTCATGTTTCTTGTCTGTCGCGCTAGGTTCCTGAAGTCCGTTTTCGACGCTAAGTGTACACATATGGACTACTGGTTTCTACTTTTTTAATCTTATTGTTTTATTCTTTCGTTCCTGGGTAATACACATATGGTTGCTCAAAATCATCCTGTGTTCACGTGCACTTCATTGTTTAATAATTGGACTGAACTGTTTACTTCCGTTCTCCTAACCCTGATGAGACAACAATGGTGGCCCCTTCTTAGCCGATCTGTATAGGAGTAGTACACACAGTTATACCGTCCAACGTTTGGACAATACACATTTGACTCGGTTAATGCTTACCGACCATGGTTATTTATTCGAACTGCATCTTTGCTCTGATGGACTCCTGTGCTATATTTTGTTAAAATTCCCCGCTTTTGGGCACACGCAATTGTCGACGCTTGTCGGATGATTCTTCGTGTTATTCATTGCTTTTCTCCTCTGGTTTGTTCAGGTTTGCCCCTCTACCTCTCATCTTGTTAGTCTCGATTAGTGACTCACCGGTATCAACGTTATGGTATTGAATAGATTACAACTTTCTAGACTGCGTGCATCCTCTGGTTACGCCGTTCATTTCTGGTCTGGTAACTGAGAGTATCAACGTTTTCCCTCAGTCAGACGTGTGCGGTTCGTTGAACACGGTCGTCGAATTTTCCGTGGGCAAACGTCGCACCTCTTAAATGGGTAGAAGGAGTATCAGCAAAAACTTGTCCTTACAGTGTTTCTTTTTTTCCCCACCCATAGCAAATTGGTCTGCTGCTACTTTAAGTTTTGTTCATCGGATCAGCTCTTTGTCAATTTGCTCTCCGGAGTGTTTATTGGGATTCGAATTTGCTTATTTGCGTCATTGTTTTTTTATTTTCCAGGGTTTAATGGAGATAGTCTTGTTTAAATCAGTTGGTGTGAAACTCGGAAATATTGTGTGTGAACAGCGGAATATCAGGACTATTTCACTGTACTCGACGGAATTGTTTCAGCACGTTGTAATCAGTACTGTCTATAGTTAGTTAGGTACAGTCTCGTTGTATAACTAGGAGTATCCTCGAGTGGAGGTTGCATATGGTTTTCCTAGTCGGGTGATTCTGTCGTCAGCTCTGCGCTAGGCATTAACGTTCAAAGATTTTTTTTCAGAAGACTATGAACCTCTGGTTCTTTCCACTGAGTCAGTTTAGCCTAAAAATTCAGTCACTTGCAGGATGTGTGATTGTTGTTGAATTCAAACTCCGTTTCCCCGTTCACACGAAAGAACGCTTCTGATTTCGCAACCGCATTCATACTTGACAGCCTTGATCATTGTTCAATCTGTACTCGGAGTCAGTAATACCGTCACGATGGAACAGTGTTTCCAGCTGGTGGAATATTTCAATCCTACAACTTTTGATATCATGTGCGTGTGTTGTGTGATTGAATTCACACGCCTTTTTTCGTGGCATATGCGTTTCTTGTGTACCAATCTGACGAATACTGAGATCATGTGGTATTCATTCAATGCTTGGAGTGCATTCCACGACTGTCGACTTACTGTGCCAAATAAGGTGTATCGCAGACACTAGACTATTTGGTTATGTGCTAAAGGGGCTTGCTGACCTTTTGGATATAGACGCTTTAAGTAGCAGAATTCTGTTTTCCCCCATTCGTTGTTGTGCCCACCTTCGACTCGGTGTAAATGAGCGCATTATTAAAGAGGATAGTCCTTCTATCATCAACCAGTCGCGCCCACTTGACAAATGAACTGTACATTTTTGTGAAACGATTCAGCTGGTTTCAACCTGGCTACCTAGAAGGCAAAATCTTCAACTGTTGCGTCTCAGACGGCCATCCGTCGGAAGCGGAAGTGACCCTGGGACTTAAACTGTTGAAACACAACATGGCTTCCAAACCAGGTCTTTCTCATTTCCTGGTGGAGTGGGGTTGATATTAGGACGGGAAAAAACCTCATAAGACAGTTTCGGAAACTGAAGAAGTGCCCCGTGACTGATACTTATCAACAGTAATTCCCGTTTTCAATAAGATGGTCTGAAGTCCAAGTGATAACCACGGAGATATCAGTCTGCTGCTCACAACGTCCATCTCAATCACCGGCCTTATTTTACATTGATTCACTAAACCCCGGGCAAGTCAGGTACGTGAAGAACAGGAGGGATTTCAATCCGACCGAGGATCCATTAACCGCATGCTTATCCTTCGAGTTGTCTTGGAGTGAGGTTCGCCAGCGCTGTCTTATCACTTCTCTCCTCATCAACTATCGTGTGCGACGTTCTGAAAGGTGCGCCTAAGGAATCTAATGAGTTTGGTGATGAGCTTCATGCTGATACTGAGTTAACCGGCGTGGGTTTGGCGGATGATATTGCCTTGCTTAACCTCTCTGTAAACCGTGCCGGTCAAGGTAGATAAACAGGTTGGTCAATATGGAATGTGCTTTCCACCTTCAAAGTGCAATGTGCTAATCTAAGTATGGGGAATTTCCACTCCCATGTTTTTTTATTGGCGATAAATCACTTGAGACTGAGAAGTTTCACGGGGTACTGCACGACGAGCACTGCTTCACCAGTGTGTGAAAATGTTGACGAGTTACTGTCGCTGATAGTAAACGCTCGTTTCGTCCTTGGCAAACTGCGTCTTTTTGTGATGTCGAATATACATCATGTCGTTTTTGGAGGAAGATATACATAATGTTTCCGTGAGTTCTGTCTCGCTCCACGGTCAGTAACGATTATATCAACTGAGATGCTCTTCTTAGCAATCGTTGCCTCCACCATGTTCTTCACTTCTCCTAGGTGATCTCATGATCATTTTTGTGTTTTGGCACTTTCGCGATGTGTGATCAATTATTAGGCGGATCGGGTCACACAGTGTGTGATGGTTAGGTCGCTCTGTCTGCTTGCCAGCTAAACGTTTTCCGCGTACGGCGTTTGATTCCGAGACCCCTCACATTTGGATAAACTGCGTGGTGATCAAGCGAGTGTGCTTTCGCGAAATCTAACGACCCCAACTGTTCCACTGAGTATATTTGGTAGGTGTCATCATCTCGGTTGGGGCCATCCTGATCATTCATATTGCTAATTCAAAACGTTTTCCCTGATGACAACGTTCCGCAGTCAAAGCTATGCCTGCATTTACAACAGTTTTGGCTATTCTGCTTAGCTCCGTTTCTAATCGTTTTGATAACTTTCTTGCGGTGGGTATTCCGTGTCAATTACAGTGACCGGTAGCTGGTGCTACAGTACCTTCTGTTCAGGCTCATAGCCATTATGAGTGAGAGAGTAGATAAGTGAGCTCTTCCATGTCTTATGGGGCTATCATGATATCTGGCAATTCAAATGAACGAATGTCACAGTTTTGTCATGCCCATGTACGAACATTGCTGAAGAACATCATATTTTGCCTGTCAACTGCCACGTAACTGTTGATTATGTATTGGTGGAGAATTGTCCAACATTTATGTTGAGAGTGAGTTTACGATCGTCGTCATACTCCTGGGAAGGTGTCCATACTATTTCTGAAACAGGCTTCATGAGATTAATTGTTATCATCAGACTGGGTGAACAAACCTTTCTTCAATGTGTTTGCAAGTGATGATCAGTTGATCAGAACTCCTTGCCGCATGAACCCATTTGCTATAAGCTTTCCTACTAAACTTGAGCATAGATAATTGGTGCACACAATCCCCAACGATTAACGCGACTTACACCTTCTTCCAGGTCACCCCGTGTCCTGAATTACATGTATCAATCAAGACACTGACAGGTCTGACTCTGGATGGGTATTGCATTTAGCCACTGGATCTTAACGCCACTTTTGTACTCGACGACTTATTTGTTCTACACGCTGGTCCACTTTTCAAAAGTGGTTTGAGCTACTCAATCTATGGCTTCGGAATCGTATTTTTCGAGTCATATTTACGCTAATTCTGACATTCTTTGTTTGTCCACCAATGTTTCATTTTGTGTTAAACTACTGTCACATAGTAGGCAGTTTCGTTTGTGAATAGTATGCTGTCCACAATTTGGGGACATACTTGGAGACTGAATGGCAAATGTCGATGCCAGAAAGACGATGCACTAGAAGCGACTATTGGAATAGTGCTGCCCAATGTGTGCGAATACACATCAGCTGTGCAAATGAGTGTACACGTTCGTGGTCTTATTTTTTTTCAGCATAACCTGTACAGGATTTCATGTAATAAACAACTTCGCAGGTGAAGCGTCTTTTGCGGTCACAACACTACTATGTTTATCTAAACCCCAGTGCTTTTAGGTAACCTGTTCATTTGTCATTGTTATTTGAAAATAGGCACGACGCCAGCTGACAAGCAGAATTTTGCGATGATAGACGAAAGGATTGCGTGAGTAACTTAAATACGAATGGTCTACCTTCGGATGATTCGGCCAACAACAGCCACTTCCATGTGGAGCCCACTTCCACTGCACTTTAACCTAAGAGAGAATGCCTTCATGCTTTGCCGGTATTGTGACGTCTGTCCTCGTTTCCAGTCCTGTACAGATAACGCACACTTTAGAAATCTTCCTATTGCCACTTTCCAGTCATTACCATTACCTTTGATTTTGAGTAACAGTGGTAGTAAAACGAAGCGTGTAAGAATGTATTTGGATGGCTGGGCTGTGTACTAGAATTAAATTTATAGATTTTGCTCTGCTGTTTTTTTACCGTCATCTGACTCACAAGGTCGCATGCAGGTTTAATGGTATCGGATTATCCAAACCCAAACAGGAATCGATAAGACAATCGCATTCGAACCCGAAACTGTGTGGGTCGTACCAGTCCATCGTCACTATAGCTATCGTGAACTCTAGTCGCATGCTGTTGACAGCCATTGAAGATCTTCCACTACGAGCACTCTGCCGTTGTCACATTCGACTGGCGTAAGGTGAAGATTGGTTAGTTAACTCCAGCGTAAAAAAGAGCTACCTGTAGTTCAGTCAGTTTACATCGCGCTCGATCCTCTAGTAGGTCCTACGCGATTCACATAATTTGCAGATGAGGACCTCATAGGAGGAGTTGACGGCTACGAAGTATAGACAGAAATTTAGGCGGAAGCTATGTTGTTGACATTTCTTTGCTCTCGTTTGCAACCTGGTTATTTATATGCAAGGTGTAAACACCTCGCCGAATGTTTGAATATGGTTTTGTTAGGAATGAGGCCACATTCCTTCCCTGTGTTTTACGCCTATATTGTGGCTTGCAGCTTTTTCCAAATCGGTACCTTTCACTGGTACTTCGAGCACTAGTATTTCATTTTGTAGATGAAGGACAATATTTCATATTGTAATTCGCTTCATGAGGTGGAATACTAGTTTTGGTATACTTGATACACATTGGTATCATTTAGTGAACAACTCCGTACCATACGCTGACTTCTATATTAAGCTCGTGAGGTAGAAACATCCGAATATGCAATCATCCCTCTGCTTGCTGAGGCGAACTTTATGGGCATTGCCTATGATTGGGCAACTAAGATATTTAGAGTACTTACAATTTTCATTGCTGTTTGTACGCGTCACCTGAGGCTGAAAATCCTATACTGATGACTAGGACCTGAAGTTTGAATGTCCTACTCTCACCTGCAGCTCGACTGTGTCAATCGAAGATGTGATAGTATGCGAAGCAATCGGTCAACCAAAACGGAAGTCGACTTAGGTCTGTTTGAGAATCACGGCCATCCTAACCGACGTCCAATAGGTCAGAGTCTATTCAGCCCGTCATCACAGGAGAGCCAGTCAAATGGCAGGGTTGCCAAAACACGCTAATGGGGATTGGAAGTATGACAACCCAATAGAAGTATGAACCAAAACGCACCTAATGGAATTTCTGGTCAACTGGTGATGGGTTGGCATGCAAATCGGCAATTGATCAGCTAATCATAGCGGATTTCCTTTTTGTATACTTCACATAAATTCTTTCGAATTGCCGTTTTTCCTACATTCGGCAAAAACACAACACAAAGTGTTGTATGCTTAGGTGTATACGGCAGATTGCTTTTTTATTGAGTCCTATTTCTTTTGTCATAGTTAAGCCTCGCTATCAAGCACTGCTAACGATGACTCAGCGCGGAATTGGTGCTATTACAAAACACTGATGTGTTTTACTACTGGTATGCAACGTCTACCATACGCGGTTTCTCTAAATAGTCAGTGATGGTCAGATTCGAACACCTGATCGGTGTACAGGATGGGCAGGTTCCCCAACCACTGTGATGTATGTCCCGTGGTTGCTTTACCTGTCTGAAAGTGACTAGTGTTATCCTGATTTTCGAGATAGTAAACATGTTAGTTCTGGTCGGCTCTTCGCGGTAAGTCACTTTTCTGTCGAATGAGGCGTTCATATTCTTGGGTTATTAGAGTTCCCAAGTGCCCCTTGTGATTCTCTGGTTAATCCGAAAACTGCACACTTGAATTCCGCGTTCTCTTTGGATGGTTTATGGGCTATTGTCAGTCTTTCCTATTTCATTTAAAGTTCTGTTCAGGTTGGGGGTAAACTAAGCGTATTCTAACTCCACTGACTGCCAACCGACGACCATTCGTTCGGTTCCCGGTTGTTTTTATGTGGTATCGTTTTGCTCGATTTACCCAGTAAACGACTCAGAGCTAGACAGAAGTGTGAAAAGTGCACTTGCGGTTCTTATTTCTAAAGCTTGAGTAACACTCGTCAATCCAATTCGCCAAACTGCACGTTACTTCAATTGAAGGATCGCGTCTAAAAAACCTCAGTTGTAACGGTCTTTCACTGCGACTGCGAAGTGTAACTGTTAAGGATCAAGGACATCGTGTCTCTCATTGAGCGTTCATCGATGTTTGTGCTCGGTTGCACACGTCGGTTGTAGAATTCCTACACGTTTACTCATCCAACCCCTGGCATTTACCACCGTTTGGACTACCATGTACCCTTGATCCAGCTTAAGAGGCTAGATGACAAAAAAGAACTAAGAGCAGCAATTACTAAATTAGGTATCCTAACTGGCGTCTATATCCTGGACTTTCATGTTCTGCTTAGCGTCTGGTTGCAGACTGCGTGTGATGGTGTATATTTCAACCTTGGATTAAATTTCGTTGTTTACTTGAACTGTGTGCAAGGTAAGGACGATTTCTGAGTTGATTGGTGTATGATAATTCATAAGGTTGCATTACGGGTTCTGCTTCTTATCTTACGTAATGTTCAACCGTGATCAAGTTGTTTATTAGGTGTGGCCATCTTGGCTGGCTGTCAATTCACTGGAATTTTTTGATTCTGTCCCTCCATTTCTCCCACGCTTCAGTTCATTATATTGTTGTGAAGGTTTTCTCCTGCTCTTTTGTACTAAGATTCCATTAACATCTGTTTTTGCTGTCTATGGTTATGCTAAATATAAGCACTTTGTAGCGAAAACTTGCCTTCTTAACTACGGTATGGATGACGTAGCTAGTCGTTTGTTCAACCAAGTGGTGCTAGGGATGGACTTATTCATCCTTTTTTCGTCCATGTCGGTTTGTTTTACTGTTTGGCGTTGGGTCAGCCAGCTTTGGGCCTCAGTTTGATAATCTGATTTTTGAAGGTCAGTCACACGCAAGCGTGATCCACAGTAGGTTGAATAAAAAATTGTTTCGGCGTTCAGCTATCCGTGTTCGTCGCCTAGTGTGATGAACCGTAGTGATCCGTGGTTAAGTGAACCCATGGTTTGGATATGACTAACAACCACGTTGGTCACACCGTTGTTTTCAGTGGGACAGTCTGCGGCTTGTGGTTCGCATATTTAGTTGCCGTAAGTGTCAGTCGCTACTGTGTGTCATGGCTGTTCTTCGTTCGTCCCCTCTTTCGCGTAGTGCATCTGTTTCAAAACGGCGTGGTACTCATTGCTTTACCCTGATTCATTAAGTTTTAAAAACCCTCGATATCCAGTGTCTGTCCGAATTACACCGGTACCTTTTCATTTGAGTTGTCTCCTAGGCGTGATGTGAACCGACAGCCGACCATCGTAATCATCACTCTTTCAACTCACTATGCTCATGTCATTACGTCGTTGAATTTGGGGCGCCATCTGACCCTCACTTGATTAATCATTTTTCAGGTGCACGTGGAACTGTCGTGTTGTTGTTCCAGTATGCCGGACATAACATTAAACCCGAATGATTGTAATCAAAATGATTGCCCGTCACACTCTTAAGGGTCAGCTCTAGTGTGTTGTGCAAGATTAGAATGAATATCATTGTGATGCTTGATTACACGTTGATCCTTGCCCTAAGCGTTTACGATATGGTCATCGCATAATCTGTATTGCGATTTTATAGGTGCGGGGACTTTGGGTTATTTCCAAACATCTGGTTGATTAGGCCACAGTGAAATTACCGAACTAGTTCATTTCCATGTGATCGCCACTTCACTTGACCCAAAATGTTCTACATATTTGCACATTGACCATCCTTGTCGTTCTCCAGCGCCCCCACGACTGATCGTCTTTTTACCGGATTTATGTCGCTTGCCCTTCTTTTGCAATCAATTTACTCACTTTTGGCATCTTATTTAGTTTAGTACCGGTTGTGTACTCGTCCTTATTTATTAAACCATTCTTTTGTTTGTCATGGAATAAGGTTCGTAACCACACAAACTCATTTTTGAGGCATTCATTCACGGGCTCGCTCAGTCTATACAAAGAAGTCGCAGCCCGTTCTCAACTGTGTTCGCGCCGTTAACTTTCCGTGGTGGTTTGATGGCTGTAAACCTTCAGGTGGCAGTGATCAAAGTTGTAGTCCAAACCATAATTGCCGGGAGATACTAGTCTGACCCGAACTATACTGTTACCTTGACGAGGTGGTCGAGCTTGTGTACTGTTTTGATCCGGCGGGCTATGCTAACTAGGACTCCGGTCCTTCCAGGTGCAACCTTGTCAGACAGGCCAAAG
>QNGE01001078.1:166229-190139 GCA_008508345.1 Paragonimus westermani
TTGGCCCACATTAAGTGGGCTGATCGTGTGAGCAATGCGGCAGTTCGCCGGCGCGTATTCCGGAACGTTCGGGATGCGCGATCAATTGGTCAACTAATTACGTTGTACAGCTTGCGATCGTTGGGTCACGTGCTCCGTATGCCAGCTGAGCGTTTACCGTACTGGGCATTATATACTGAGGCCACCAACGATTGGGTAAAACCGCGTGGTGGTCAAGCAACAACGTGGTCACGAAATATGAAGACCGTGACTGCAAAGTGGCAGGTATCGCCTGCCTGGATGGGGTCCTCGTGATCACTCAAACCGCTGGTTAGATACGCCATCCGAGATGGCGGTGTGTCGCAGTCAATGGCGTACCTGTATCCATACCACTTCTAGTTCTTCCGCTTAGTCTTCTTTTAGTATTTGTCGACCTTCTTAGTAACGTTTCCTTCCAGGATATTCCACGTCACTGTTGAGGTGAGCGGTGGCCCGAGCCACAGTACCTTTTGATCAGGCTCATGGCTGTTATGGTGATGATGATGGTACTAGCCTGAGGCAAATCGGAAACGATGGTTTGCACAGTGTCGCTCTTGCTTGGTGAAACCTGACAGTGTTGTGGGAGAATATTTGGGCTACTCTCAAGACATGTGCCTCTGGCTCAAGATTTAGTGGATTTCTTGATGCAGCCTAATTCGTTATTGGTGGAAGTCATGTTATACCTCCCAACTGGATAAAAGAAACACGTACACTTTCAGCGGCAGAGGTGCCAATGTCTTTTGTGCAGTGATAAACGTTCGGGGTTGGCGCCGGCGGATAGTTACGAGGTTTCGGTGGGGGGTAACAAATTGGGTATCTGTCTACGGATGGTTGGTTTATCCTCGGTCTCTCACATTCGGATCATTTTTCTAATGACGGCCTTAACCAACTGGATTCTCTGATGAAGAATCAAAAATATGCTCCGATTTTTCGGGAACACTTGTTACATCTGTTGTTTTCTTAATTCATCTTATGTGCTGCTTTTTTTTACGTCGTCTGTTTTATGTCTTCCCTCACAGGTAGCAGCTGCTCTGAACAACCTAGCCGTTCTTTACGCCAAAGCCGCACGATTCAGCGATGCGGAGCCACTGTGCAGACGCGCTTTGTCCATTCGAGAAAAGGTACGTTTCTGTTCGTTCTCGAAATCCCTGCCCCGTATCTGCATTGAATATTGCTTACCATTTTTAAGTTAAGGTAGGTTAAGCAGTAGGAGTTTCTCTTCCGTACGAAACACAGTGTTTTCCCTCAAGTTGTTTGGATCTGAATTCAGTCTTCGAATATGTCTATTGTTTTATCCCGTGCCCGTGAATGCGAGGCACATTTTTGCTATTTGGAGCTCTTGTAGAGGGCACTTTATGCAATTTCGACCATGATAACAAAATGTCCGCTTCATGTCAGCTATCGGTGGTTGCACTACAGCTTGCCACTCCAAAATCTTCTGCCTACAAGCAGAAAGTGCTCTTTTGGAAATTGAGCGACGAGGGTATACGAATAGTCTCTGACTTCATGTTGTCAGACGTTTTTCACATGGTCTGGGTTTTTCTAGGTTGTCGTCGGATTTTACGGCCGTACAACTCTTAGTCATTGCCTTCGTTACAATCATCTCAGACCCATGCAATTGTTTTATGTTTTGAGGTTTTACTTGGTACCTGTGAGTTTCGGTTTTGGTTCTGGTTACCCGCCCATTCCCATATTGACCTATGCTGTCCAGTGTAACGATTGTCTCGATTAGTTTTTCCCTATCAGTGCGACCGTTGAGCACACTAGGTTTACACTACTGCGACATGTCACAGCATGCTACATCGTTCAACAGCTTTATCCGACTTCTTTCGGATCCTGAAAAACGCTTTTTATGTCTCAAGGCGTCATCATCATCAACGAGATCTTTGTCTGGCTGCTTAACATCCACGAATTATAGGCACTCAAAATGTAATGTTAACTCGATTTTACCAACCAAGGAGTTGTTATCACTTGGACAGTCTTGATGCGCATCTCTTATGTGATAAGGCTGCGTTTCGGTTCGCTATCGTCCACTCTGGCGCATCCAGTGAAGTTAGATGGTCAGAAAAGAGTCTCAGGCGTTTAGAAAAAATTCTTACGCGACAGGCACGATTGTAAGTGTGTTGGATACAGTCAGCCTATCCAGACCCTAAAAAAATCATTCTTTGTAACTTTGGCTTTAGCCAGAAACCATATGATTGATAGTAAGCGCCGTGGCCACTGCTGACTGTCTGAAGCATCCCATGCTGCTGAGGTCTGAACCTGCACCGCTTACTTTCGTCGTTCGTTTTGCTACTTTCTGTGTGACCACAGCGCTGGACAGTTTTTGTCTATCTAACCGTCAATTGTTCAACTGCGTTCGTCCAGTTTCCTGGTTAACTTATTTCATGATGTAACCTATGCGGGTTGCCATACTCAACGACAGTAGTTTGGTGACCGTTTGAGTATCGTTCGCCTCACTTTCAGGCTTATCACGTGGTTTTTTCCCAACATTTTGGCCCATCATTCATTCCTTTTCAATAAAACCTAATTAATCATGGATCTGGTAAAGGGGCCTTCTTGGATTCAAAGGTATTGACTTCTTCGTGATGCTAACGACGCCGGTTAATAGGCTTCTTATCCCCCGGTGACGGAATACCCTCTAGCAGAAGTAATCTCCAACGATTTACAAAACATCATTTTCTGTGCGCCCATCTACTAATTTGGTTTTACTTGTTACATTTTTCTGTACTCTCGTTCTGTTATGTGTTGCCAAGCGATTGCTCATGTTTAACGTCTTTCTTTTTATTATCGTGGGTCGTTCTGTGTGAAGTTCTAGGTTGGTTACTTTGTTTGCTGTCCATTCGCCGCGGGGCATGTCACCTTATGTGGTTAATCGTTTTAAACATTTTGATATGCCGTTTACCACCGCTAGATCCTTGGTCCAAATCACTTGGATGTGGCCAAACAGCTGAACAATCTGGCTCTATTGTGCCAAAGCCAGGGGAAGTTTGATGAAGTAAGTCACTTTTTCCTTTCGTTTCTGTTATCTTTGACAGTGGAGGTTGGTTCACCCACTCTTTGAGTGTGCGCAGACTTCCCTCTTGAACGCGTGCTAAGGATGTCACATTTTCATCTCACAGCTTGTAGGATGGCGGACGATGACTTGGCATGGGTAAAGGAAGGCAACCCTCAGTACAGTTGTCCACCGTTCGCCAGGTTCGTCCCCCGATTAGGGTTCCCGTGACACATTTAGCTGTTGGTTCGAGAAGGCAACGAAGATGACCGCCAATCAGGTTCAATATCGTGAGTACTGCTGTGACAGTTCTGTACGAAGTAGTTAAAATTAATGAGGCGAGGGGGTGATAACCGCAAGAATAATGGCGGCTCCTTACTCTCATTGATCGTGCAATCGCTTATTTGCAAGTTTAGTGCATCTTGATGTTGAATATTTATAGTGTTGTTGCTTGCCCCTCTTTCACACTTCAGTCGGGTTCCTATTCTTTCTCGTATAGTTGTATGGCAACATGACAGGTAAAAGAGTAGTGCATGCCAACAACACTTTGTTATCCGTGTGGTTGTTTTAAATTTCGATTTTTATCTCTAACCTGATGCACATTCTTATGTTGAGGTGGTCTTCAGCTGCGTTCAATGTGGTCACTCCGCCTGCACTTCTTCTTATTAATGACTTACCAGGTTGAAATGAGTTTCCGCAAGGCTCTGGACATCTACTTGAAACAATACAAACCGTCATCTCCAATTGTTCTTCGTGCTAAAAACAATCTTGTAAGTGGCACTTTTACTAGCTGAGCAATTATCCAAAATTCATGCACTCACTTTCATGATCTTTTTATTTGTTTGTGTGCGTGTGTGTTGATGAACTCTCTGACTACCGTTTCGACTATCTTCTCGTAGGCATCTGCTTTACTGAAGCGGGGAAACGCTGGTGATGCAGAGATTCTTCTCAAGGGGGTCCTCTCACCGGACCAGTCCACACAACGATCTGGCTACCATGCGTGGAACAAAGCGGGTGTGTTGAGTACTGCCGAAGTCGACTCAGCTGTTTTCTCCTTCTCCTCAACCAGTAGTAGCTATAACCATCCGGCTGGTAGTTGTAGCTCGACTAATGGTGTCGTGGACATCCCCCCTGGGCACTCTGGTCCTGGTGCTTCCAACCGCACTATTCCCATTTGGTTGTTAGTCGAACAGGCGGGACGTGAAGGACGTGGTCAATTAGCACGACTATCCAAATTCGATGTGTCCGCATGGGCCGCAGAAGCACATATTGATCTGTACGTGTCTTCATTCATCTTATTTTGATAAATCTCAGCTATTTTGTTCAGTTGTACCGATTCACTCTCACTCACACTACCCATCTACTGCTTTTACTCATTTTGTTATCACGATCTGAAGCATTTCCAGTCTGCTGCAACGCCTGATTGATGATTTTACCAGTTAAATCAACAGTTGTTCATTTAATAGTGGTACCTGTCTACCTTTAACGAGGCCCGTTGAGGAGGAGGGGAATGATCGGACGTCCTTGAGGAACAGCACTAGGAGCGACGAACAGTTATCTTGTTCGTGATATCTCATGTTTTAAATTGTTTTAATGTTAGGACCTACGGTGGAATTTAGGCACTTGCAAAGTTCATACATGGTTTATTTGCCACTCAGGTTTGCACACATACTAATACCAAGCGGTGAACATACCCAATAAATGACTGGTTGCAACATGATCCTTTATTGTTCAACTTATTTTTACCATATAAATTGAACATCACCCACAATTGTTCACAGCTGCCACACTCCCATGGGCTTCTCAGTCGGCCCCTTTCGAACATAATCACTAGACTTTAGTTTCGCTCTCACTAGAGCTCGTCAGTAGTGCATATCCTTGTCACGCTTCAATGAGACACCCCCGTTGACTTCTGCGCCATCGACCTCACATTAGGCACAGCCGGATTGTCAAATCTGAATGCTCAGCCACTTTCGTTTGCGAGTAGTGATCAGGAGTTAACAGGACAGTTGTGTCTCCTTTCGAGGTGATCGGGCAACGTAATGATTACTCACAAACGAGGGCGGTTTAGCCTTTAGATGTGATAAATTGACTGCTTAATGTGAAGGGAACGATGCAGTGGTTAGATCGGTTGCGTCATGAAAGCGTGGCCAAAGTTCTAGCCGCAACTGTGGTAAGGATATGCATTACAGGCGGGCCCTCACAAGAGCGAAACTCGAGTCTATTGCCTCTTTTCGCAAGGGGCCGACCAGTTTATTTTTCACAGTTGGGTTTTCTTCTCAACCGAACTCTTACTTATCACTGATTTCCCTCAACCGGTGATGTCTATTGTCTATCTTTTTTATTGCCTATCTCTTACTCTTTCCCTACATACAGGTCCATCGTTTTGAGCGCCCTACGCAATCTGGCCATAGTATATCAACGTCAAGGTATGCTACCCCTCGCAACTCTCTTACGTACGTGGATTCAACCGACGCACACGACCGGCACCGTCTCTGCGGTGGCAGCCCTTCCACCATCCGGCGCTTGTCCAAGACAAGAGTCATCGAACGAGTTGTCTTTTTCTCTATCTTCCAGCGCAATGATTCCGGTGGGTTTGTATGGTTCTTTTACGTTGCCGCCATTTCAAGGGTCTGAACTTCAGCCCATGCTCAAATGAGACAACTGCGTTGGCTACTGAGCCATCAAACTTATATTAAGCGCAGTCAGATTATGACTGAACATTCAACTACAGTTGTTTGTGAGGTCAACGATGCATTGGCCAGAACGGCCTGATAACTGTTTTCGTATTTATTGTGTTGTAATTAGCCTGATGATCAAACAGAAAACAAGTCCCGTTCGCTACTCTGTCGTTCTCATGACTTCAGTGGGTATTTTCGAACGAATATGTGTATTCTAGTGTTCGTTACTGTCACGTGAACAGTCCATCGTTCGAGTGTACAACGTTTGTGTTTTACTCGGACGAGATCACACATATAAGCCGATAGACCATGGGAAATTAATTTTGAGTGCTAGTTCTGTAATTTAGAGCTGTTTAGTCCAAGTGTGTTTTGTCATCACTACTTT
Source organism: Paragonimus westermani (assembly GCA_008508345.1). Lineage (NCBI taxonomy): Eukaryota > Metazoa > Platyhelminthes > Trematoda > Plagiorchiida > Troglotrematidae > Paragonimus > Paragonimus westermani. The sequence continues at coordinate 172,309 of QNGE01001078.1, forward strand.
GCGTTCACACTCTGTGAATAGTATTTAAAGTCGGATTTCCGATTGTCCTTTTTTCTGCTTTTTCTCACTCAGAAAGCCTGCAGTGAACATTGTTTCCATTAATTCTCACTCGCCCGCTGTGCTAATCGTCAGTCAACACATCCCGAACTATATATAGGCATCTTGTACACCACCTACCCGTAATCTGGTTGCGGGTCGCAATGATATGTCAATTGTCTGTGAGCCCAGTGTTGAAACTTTCGTTCCGCTTTTGGGTATTGCACACCTCTCCTGATCAGCTCACTTCTTGTTTACATTTGGTAAGTTTTCCATTCTGTGGATCACCATGCTTACTTCTGCCGTGCCGTTCAATTCGTTTGCTTACTGAGGTCTTAGTTCACATTTTAAAAAAGATTAAAAATCCGTTTTTCAATTCACAACCGTTACTTCTTAAGTTGTAGGGCAGATTGGTTGATTTAGAAGCTCGAATTGTTTCACAATTTGTCCTTCGGAAATATTTCGGGGAATAATGGTGGGAGGATTCACACCTTGTGATCAGTGCCTTGTACATGTCAGTTATCTAGAAGTGTTATTTCAATCATGGGATGTATTCGTGAGTTGGAAAAACAGTTGAGTGTGTTTAACCTTGGCAAATTGCTTAACGCAAGTAGTTTGTCATTTGAAAATCGACTGCAGGACCCTATTCTTCGTTTATAACTTTCCACCTTTTGTAAACCCTCCTTATCAGTGAACTTGGAACACGAACGGCGTTCTTTTTGTTCGCAACTTGTAATTTCGGCGATGTTTGGCGTTCCCTATAGTTGCTGACTTGGCTGAAAGTCACTTATTAACTGGCTGTGCTCGTCTTTTGGCGAACATGAAGATAGCTTACTATATTTACAATCTACCCGTTTACTTCAAACGCAGCATCACTCAGATGCCAGTTAGAAGTTAATTATGTGACTTGATTCAAGAAGGGTTTTGTTTGAATCGCAGCCATTTTCTAATTGTGTGATGTCCATACAATTTTCTTTCCCATTTTGCATTCGGTCAGTTTGTCCATCATATGTTCTGAAGTACAACTTGTCAGATGTAGTGTGCTGCATTTCGGCCACGTAATCAGTGTGATTCCTTAGTACTGACCGGGACCCTTCATCTGAAGGTAGCATCGCTACTTTTTTCTACAGCTTCCACAATCATCATCGTCATCATAAACAGCAATACATCAGTAGTTCACACTGATGCTTAACTGCCACACAATCCTGGAAAAGAAGAAAAGCAAACCCCGTATTGGAAGAGAGAAGAAAAAGAAAACAACTGAAAACAACTACATCTATATTTAAACATTGAACATCAAGGTGTGTACACATTGCAAACAAACAACCGAGCTGTAAATGAGAGTAAGACGTTATCAGCAAGACAGCTTTCTTACCTCTTTCACTGTCCCGCGTCATTAAATGCACTCACTTCGCAGACATATCGGCCAAATAACGACAACATTCACGCCACTGAGCTCGACTAGCCGCCACCTCACCTAGAGTCTCCAGTCACCGGATCTGTGAGTCGCGAGGGCCCCGGCCCGAAGGACGAACTCGACCTAGTGTGGCCAACCCTTTTGTGAACGTTTTCATTTATCTACGTCAGGTCAACAACCGTTCACCTCGAACCTTGCGTCAATCGGCTGCGGTGTCGTTAAAGAGTGCTCGGTGTGGAAGACGACTTGCTGGCATCCTTAATACATGACCTAACCATCTAAGCCTGTGCAAACGTAGGGATTGAACAAAAGAATTCGTTTGACAATCACTACCAAACACCCGATTTCTAACCTCTTCGTTACATACACGCTGGTACCACCCGATACGAGTGACTGAACGCAGACATCGGTGATCAAATACTTCAAGATGGTTCACGTCTTCTACACTGAGCGGCCAAGTTTCGTTGGTGTAAAGTAATACAGCCCTCACGGTTTTCTGATATACGCGACCCTTAAGCTTCAGAGAGACACCTCTCTGTTGTTGTAGATGCCCCAGATTAACGACCACTGACGTAGCTTCAGAGATGCGTGCTTTTATTTCATCCCCTTCACCTCCGCTGCCGTCGTAGCTGATGCAACTTCCCAGGCACAAACCGGTCAACAACCTCCATGACTTCATTATCCATCATTAGTGCGCTTACATGGGTTTTCGTGAGCAAACAGGACTAGTTATTCTGAGTTCATTGATGTTGCTGCGATTTAAACCAACTGGGCTTGTCCAAGTTTGTTGGTTCCGGAACACTTGCAATTACGGTATTCCAACTGCGTCTGTATGTGAATGGGGTCTTCTTCTTTGGTGGAATACTGAGTGTTAAACCGGTCGTTAACGCTTGTTTTGGTTCTGGACGTGCTCCTCATCCGTTTATCACGATCTTTGCAGAAAGTCGATTATGTTTGCTTAGTCGACAGTAAAAGTCTATTCCTTCTGGTCCCAGTGTTGGCTCGTAAACTACGTCTTGACTTCAGTTGTAGGATACGATACGGCAGCAAGCACCGGGGTTCTCGATGGTTGGAACAGTAGACATTTCTTCGTTTCTAGTTCTTTCAGTTGAAAAGTCAACGCTTGTTTGTGGCTCTGTAAGCTTTCCTAGGTTCCGCGAGGTTGGCTTTAATTTTCTGCTGTTTACAGACCCGAAACATTATTGCGACTGCTGTCACCAGTACACTTTCAGGAATATCAAGTTCGCCAGTCTTTGTGATCTTGCATCGCAACCTGGCAGTCTCGTCCAGCTTATCGGTAGCACACCTGGAAAAACGCCTACACAGTAAACGAGTGAAATGTCTTTGTACACGATACCCTTTACTCGCCTTTTTTTAAATTCATTCAGGCTACTAGCCGTTTCGATCTGCCACTAATTATCACAAGACCTAACCAATTGACCTCGAATTTCCAGTTTTCTCAAAATTAGCCTGATCAGGTATATCTGTAGCTGACTTGGGGTTGATGGACTGTCCATTTGTTCTGGGGCATGTTTTTGGTACATGTGTGTGTAAAAGAAGGAGGGGTTTCTACAAAACATTTACCTGTTCCAATCGAATTTAACTCTAAACAGTCTAGAACAGTGTCCGGCTGTCCTACTTAAATTCGCTTCCCTTTTACATTGTTCTTTCCAGTCACAATTCTTGCATGGGTCTTCCGCAGTGAACCGTTCCAGTGGTAACTTTTGAGAAGTTCTGTTCACTAATCGTGATCTTATTGTATTTTGCCATTGTTTTCCTCTATTCTGCTCGCTGTTTCACAAAGTGATTGCATCATCCCATTGCCATCCGGCTTGCATTTAATTTTGTGTGGAGAATCATTACGACGTTCTTTTCATGACGGCTTGATTTTCTGCTTTTTTGCGCAAAGACATTGGATTTTTAATCTTTTTTCTTTCATGTGTGCGCTCCCTTTTGCCTTACATGTGTTTCATCCTCTGCTTTCAGCATTTAATCTGGTAGTTCGTTTGATTTTTGTTTCGCTTTCTGTGTCTTCGTTTTGTGAAACGCTCGTGTCCAAACCTAACTCATTTTGGCAGTTTCCCAGTACCTCCATTGTATGAACTGTTCATCTGTGAACAGATTGCGGTTTTATTTGGAATATCCAAGCTTATGACTCCTTGTAAGTGGTCATTATTCCACTAATTTGTATGTCCTCTATTGCACATGCCTCAAATTTGCACCCTTGCAATCTGGAAACAGTAGGTCTCTCGAGTACTCGTTCCCGGCTTCGCCGTTTGTAATTGTCTAATGCGACGTGATCACTTTCCAGCTGTGTGCGCACCCAGGCAGATTGAGGTATTCATGACCAACACGTTTTGTGTTTTCTTCGCTCGATCTGCTTCGCTCCTGTCGCACTACAATGTTCGTTCATATTGCAGTGGGATGAACAGAATAGCAGCCATCATTACTGCAACATATGCGCTTAGAAATCCGCCTCACCGAAACACTGTTCAGCCGTTGATCAAGAGAACGTAATCTACTTTCCATTACTCACTGATGAACGTACATTTTTTGTGCCGGGCAACACTGTTTGTGTTTATACAAGCTACTTGCAGCCGTCTATCCTAAACGATTCTCACGCACTAGACTGCTGTGAATCAAACTTTGTTGCACGTTCTCCCGTTGTAACTCAGTTTTTATCAGAGTTCTTAACCAGCAATTGAGTCGAACTGACTGGAACGTTCACTCAACATAAGGAGTTAGGTAAACATCTAGTTTGCGAAATAAGTTACTTCATCCTCGTCCTCCAACCTGGTTTGCCTTCTCTGTTCACTAATATTTATTCCTACACGGCTTCTTCTTTGTAAACAAGAATGTGGTGGAAAGGTTAAATTCCACCTCTAGCTATATTTGCCCGGAACAGGGCTGTTATTTTTAAAAATCAAGAGTAGGCGATGTAATACAGCACCAACGTGGTTAAAAACTAATTAATTTACTGCAGATTGTGTGTTTGGGAACGACTGACTCAGTAAATATCTGCTGAACTGACCTTTCTGCGATGACGGTGCTAGTTCAGTGGTCTTGACGTTCATCTATCAACACATGGTCTGGGGCTCAAGCTCCTATTTGCCGCATATGTTCCTGCCTAGATTCCGCGGCACCCGCATGACCTTCAGTCCAGAATGGTCTTGTATGGTAACAACCACCAGTACTGAAAAACTATGAAGCGGTCGTTAACCACTGTTTATCATGCATCGTGCCTTTCGCGTTAATTTTAACGGAGCTGTTTCATTTAAGTCCAAATCGAGATATCTGGAAAAACCCCGTGGAACGCATTTCGTGCATCCTTTAAACCGTCATCTTTGGACAACCACAAAATCAAAACAGTGGTTGCGCTGTACTGCAACCTTGTAAACACCGTACTGTGTATTGGTACGAATGACGAAACCAATTAATGGCGTGTGGTTGACGATTTGCTATACCTATTAGTGCCGTATAATACAATTCCAGTCATTCTCAGTCGACTGTCGATCGATGCTTCTATTCAGTACCGCTACTTGTTTTCAGTATGGCGTTCACAGTGCATCCTGATAATCTAAAAATAAAAACTAGGATGGGAATTGAATTATGGTATGTTTGCACTAATTACGCAATGCCTAAGAAATACTTCATGCTAGACCCCCTTTGCTCCCATAAGCCTCATTGTCGTTTCATTCCACTCTAACACAGACAAGAATGGATCCGCCTGCTTCCTTTTGGTTACATTGTGAGTTTACCGAAGTATACACTCTGTGGGTGTATACTTACACGTAAACGCTGGCTAACCGAGTACAACAGTAAACGTGATACCCTGCACTCGGTATCCTTGCTAATCGGTGCGCGCAGGTTTTGTTAGTTCCTGCTGCCTGCCCATCTTTCTTTTGGACTGAACAAGAAATTATCGCGTGGTTACCACAGTTAAATTGGAACCAAACGGAAGGGAATGCAATCGTTAGAACCGGTGTATCTGATATATGGCTTGGGCTTAGCCGATCAAACGACTTACGTGCATCGTTTATCAGGTGTCATCTGATTGGTTTGGGTAGCTCAGTAACAACGTTTGTTTAAAACGTCTTGGCAAAGAAAACACGGACTACTGAGTAACTGTGAGATGAGGCGGCAAAGCGAATATGTTGCTTGCGATATGGTTCATACTCGTTCATTCGGACGTGCGCGGAAGATTCTGCAATCGAAAGTTCTACGGTTCGTGTGATTTCATCTTAATACCTCAATTTTTTTAAGTGCATTACTTTGAGGAAGAATTCAAGCAAGCCGTTACTTTCTGGTGGGATTTTGCATTCACCGACTCACACTTAGACATATTTACGAGGCCATCTTCAGTTTAATCGTTTTTTTGCCATGTTTGCATTGCTGCTTTTTCGACAATAAAGTAAATTTCGCTAAGAAGCAGTAGGCCCCTCCAAAAGAGGATTATGCACGAGATTGGGAAAAGTATCCACGGTGACATTGCAGTTACCCCATGTTGTGGTGCCGTCAGGCCAGTGTAGGGTCAGCGTTAGCCAGTCGCCCTAACCACCAGTCCTAGAATTGAGTGTGGGCTGCCCCTTGGTCAATTTTGTGGTTACCGGCCTCTTCGTCATTGATTTGGACGTGGACACTGTCCCGTGTTCAATTCATGTACGACCAGTGCTCCATTTTTCCTTCACCCCGGCTGAGTCCTACCACGAAGAAACCAACTGACCGATTGGGAATGGCAAATGCAATCGAGCATACCAGAAGTTGTGAAAACCCTTTGGAAAGTAAAACGATATTGGGACATGATGTCTGCGATTTAGCTAAGTCGGTTGCGGGCACAACACCACTTCTTAGCAGCGTCTCTTGCACTCACCATTGGAGAATTGTTTGTTTCGATGATGAAAATAATGAGTGAGTCTTAGGCTTGGTATTCTGAGCAGGTGTGTGCTAATCTCAGAGCGCACCTCCAGCTAAACCTTACACCTATGGGATGTTGCAATTCAAAGTCAGGGGTCGCTGGTGGACGGGTTAAAGATACGCATTGAATCGGGTCATCGCACTACTTCTCAGCAGCTTGCTAAGGCTTTTAGCCAAGTGGAGTGAACTCAGCGCGACCTTGCTCACATCCTTCCTACTGTCCTCACCACAGGACGTTCAACTATGCACACTTTTCCCGGTACAATTGAAACTTATCCTGGTGAACGGTCTCTGTCATATACTTGAGGCAACTCTGCATAGACGTTCGTGAGTGATTGTGAAGAATGAAAGGCCCGAAACATTAACCGAAGCCAAACTACCATAGTTTATAAACGTGTTCGTTCTTAACATGCTAATGGTGAAAGCGCGTTTCACGTAAAATAATCATTCTTTCGCATCCTTACATATTCCGAATGAATTATGTAAATACGAGTTTATTTGTTCAAATCCAATCACAGCAGAAACGTCCAACCGGGTTCTGTTTACTTTAAAACCTGCAGACCCACAGTGCTTTGCGTTTCCAGCCGGCTCAGTTTTCCTTTATGTTCCTGAATTAGGTGTAGTTGTTGGTGGACTGAACACCATTCGGCTGCAAATTTCAAGATGTTTTCTATAAATAAACGCGGAAGAATTCTGTCATTTGACTAGGGCAAGATGTGAAAATATGATTGTTTTTACGTTGAAGCTGTTAACGTGATTCCAATGCACCAATTCACTGCATTTTTGTTTCCTTCCAGCCGCATGTTTATGTGGTCTAATAAACGCCATTTCCGACCCGTTGTGACCGTCAGCAAGGTTTGAGGATCTTGACTACCCTGACCACAGTAAATAAGCCACTAATATCTTAGGCTATTTTGATGAAGCTATTCAGACTGTAATATTTATTCTTTGTAGCAGCTTACGAACTATGATGGAGTTGAATGAACCGCTCTGCTTTCGGAGGCTCTCGTTTAAGGAGATTTTTTTATATAACGAATTGGTAATAGTGAATTTGTTGCATGTATAGTGTAAATGCACAATAAAAATACATTAGATGGGATTGGCAGGCTTCGTTGGATGCGAACTGAACTTACATGCAATCCTACTGTACCTAAGGTGGTGGACTTGTCACACATCTGATAGCTTGAGTAAAAAATGGATGTGTTAATTGGTACCTTGTTGTAAGACCTGGTATTGCTGAACAGTGCGGTTTTTCGTTCAAGTTCATCGCTCTGGTTAAATGTATATCAATTAGTATGGTGAATATGTTTGATAATCCGTTGAAATAATCAAGCTCTGAACTAGCTTAACGTTGTTGCAGGTTACAAATATGCGATGCTTTTGTTTACCATTGAGTTACCAATTGACGTGAAGTGGTTGAACAGTCGACATAAGCGGGGAACAAGTGGGATTATTATCATACAAGAGACGGAGTCCCCCTGTATACATTCTTCGGCATTTTATGTGCAAGACAATGATGTTAACGTAATATACCTTTGCAGTGAAACTTCTTGGTTATTCAACTGGCGGACTGCTTGCCTTCTTAAGCATGTTTTGCTAGGCCTATTATGTAGTTAACATGTGATTTACCGGTATCTTGCAACATTCCAGCCCCTTCTGTCCCTACGTTGCAGCCATACAGGCTTGTACGGCTGTTTGTGTGTAGCAGCAGTACATGCAGCTACCTAACTACCTTACTTGTGAACACGGCAAGTGGGCCTCGGGTTTCTGGTCTATACAATAACAAAACTCTTACGTAGTGCAAAAGCAATAGTGACAAGTTCTGCTTGGGAGTCCCCTAAGGTAATTGGGTGTTTTGGCGAACTACCTTCAACAGTCATTTTAATGTATCGGCTGCTTTAATGTGGCACCACCAGAAACAGTCGATCCTTTTGGGCATCATTCAACTCCGAAGGTGCGGGTTTCTTTATCCTCTCAATCGCAGAACGAGTGTTAGGAGTTTCGGGCGAATACGTTTGTTGTTTGCTACAGAGTTCCAACATCTGTAGCATCTGCCTCGTAAATTCTAGGTGTAGTTGACTGCTTGACGTGAAACCAAAACATGTGGGAAGGACATGGGGGAAATATCTAGGATTACTGTCTTAACTAAAAAAAGAATCTATAGTTTAACATGACGTATGCAACGAAAATGTGTGATGTTCCACCCTATTTTCAAGCGAGCTAAAGGTCACCTGATCTGACGTCGTCTGATCGACGATCGCATCAGCTCACTAATATCGTTTTTCGCTCTTTAGGACGAATTCCTCCATAGGTCAGTTCGTGGTGAGAGGTATTAGATATGCCGCGTATCAAAACCTGGCCGCGTCAACAATACTATATGCACATAGAGGTCATCCGGATCAAGTCACAACTTCATGAGTTTTACTGAAAGGGAGGAGTAATTTGTCCGTTGAAGCTGCTACTAGAAATTATTCCCCATGTCAACATTCAAACGAGATGGCATAACCGATGTAAGCTGCAACACAAATTTAATATTCGATGCGACCGCAGCCTGAATTGACCGCAAACATTGTGGAAGTTTTATTCAAAATTCCACTAAAAAACTAGGATATTCCTTTTGCAGGTTTCTACAGCAAACGGACTGGAACTACACGCTGTGAAAAATTCGTTCCATTTATGGTCACCAAGTGTCTGTTACCTGTCTGCGAGAATCGGTCTGACTGAAATCGTGTAATTCCTCGGAAGGAACGACAGTAGACACTTAAGAACGGCCTCACACAGTCGATCTGCGAACGCCGTTGTCGGATTAGTTAATCCAACTCAAACGGAAAGCACAGAATATCCAGCATAAGTGTTTGAATGAAAAACTGTTCTAGTGATTGTGTTGGGTGGTTCTAGAAGCATACAGTAATAACGACTTGGATGACACCATCAGAGTTAATGCATGGATGGTAAACATGCATATAAGGAAACATTCTTTTAACATAGCTACAACACTTTGAAGATTTATAGGGTTCGGCCGACCATCAATTTACATGTTCAGCTGAACCTGTAGCTTTCCAGAGTTGTTTACCTGGCCGCCCAACGGCAACTCACCACTGTTATCCGCGATTAGAGTCACGCATGCAGATCTCGCTTGCGTATCTTCCGAACAAAGCTTGAGTTTGCGCACATCAGTGCACGCATCTGCCTGTTTAGTCCACACGTGTTTGCTTGTAATCACTTTATTTTTTAACAGAAGACCTGTATCTCCTAGATATGGGATACACACAATCAAGGTGGTGTATAAGGTTTCGACGTGGTTAAGGGCCCATGTGTGGTCGAGTTACAGATAAGTATGGATGGCTTAGAGACGGTTTTGAATAGATACGACCATTGTCTGATAGATCAACGTGTTAAAGACCAGTCTGTCTAGATAAAGCGTAGTGTTCAAGCCTATGCTGGCAAATACTGTGCAAAGGTCCTATTTTGGAGAAAGTGCTGTTCTAAGGGCGGGAAAAGTTTTATCCGTGTTAAACTATCTCTTGAGAGTCATTAATTCCTTTTCAGTTCGCTTGAGGCATCTGTTCTGTACGAGTCGCACAAGGTTACACTGACCACAGAAGAGGATGTTTGGTTTGGGTAAGGAAGTGGCCGTAAAAATGTGGGATTCTGGAGCCGTTGGAGGACCTGCGTTTCTGAACTTGCAAATGACATGCATCCACAGTCTTGTTTCGTCTGTATCTGGCACATTACGTAAAAATGCATCACCGAAGTGTGTGTTGTGTAGTCATGACTGGTGCTACCTCGGCACATTAATTTCTCTGTTCACTTTAGGGTTATAAAGTTCGCATCGCTCTGATACAATAGTGTCGAGGGATATTAGCGTGACTCCATCATCAGTGTTATCACATGGGGGTCGTTTGAGAATGTTGCAAACAGGTGCCATCCTGTGTGTTATACGGCGCCTCCCGTCACAAGGAAGTCGCTTCTTCCGTATTCCCGGCTGCTAAAATCGCCGTGAGAGCAAGACAGTTAGACGACTAGGATAAAGAATAGCTTAGTACCAACGGTTAAATTGAATTTCTCGACAGCAGGCACTTCTAGACACGAAATGTGCGGTTCATTGACATGCGAGTTTGAAGCTGAAATGTCTCGAAGTTCCCATAGTTGCTGCCAGTTAAAGATAATGTTAGACGATCCTTTAGATTGTGCACATCCAGTTCATGAATTTCATCCAAACTGATTGATCCTGGGACTTGAGTCTCTTGTAAACTATCCTTGGTCACTGTTTTCGTAAGCTAACCTCAGTAAGTAGTGTGCTCAAGATTTCCATATGCTGGGATTTTGGCGGTGCTGTCACTACTCCATAGAGCATTTGAGATAGATCTGTGTTTTCGGTTGTTCCGAAGATCTCTCACCATTTGAATAGTTCGTGCAAAATCTCGAATCTTGTCTTAGGTAAAGCATGTTAAGGTGATTCCTTTAATTTCCAAGGACCGGTCGCCTAGGTAAGTGGTATTTTTGTGTCCGTTGCTTTCGTCCGGATACACTGAGTTTTCGACCAGTTCACAGTCAGATCGATTTGAAACAGAATAGATGGTAGTTGTACTGTGTTGCCAACACCTCACTCAGGTAAGCAAATCCTGACGTCGCACAAAATAGTCCAGTTGGTCACCTGGTATATTTGAGTCAAAGTCAAAAGAGGCTGGGAGAACTTCATTCCTGGGCGTCATACATTGAAGGGAATCTCCCTGACGACTACCCTTTCTCTGAGAACGTTCAGTTTTCAAGGTAAAATCTGCCAACCTTGTAATTTGAACCTAGATACTTATCTGATGCTCTTGTTGAGGAAGCATGAGATATGTGGCCGAAGGCCATAGGTGTTCCAATGTTCGCCAACGGAGTTTTGCAGCGGTTTGTTCAGAAATATCTGAGCAAGTTGTGAAGACTGATCGTCATCCAAAACCTACCTTCCCGTCGTAGGAATTCACACTGTTGCTAGTGTTGGAACTGATCCAACAAAATACAACCCTGTCAGTTAGCACTATCGACAATCGATCGACAGTGAAAAGCCAAGTCTCAGCGCGTTGACTTCGTATATTATTACCGACCCTGGAAAATAGAGAGTACAGAGAGGCGCGTCAAGCTAGCGAGGCAAGGAGCGAGTTGTGCGTTAGCCCCCGGACGGATGTTACAAAATGGGTGGCTTGACTAAAACAAAAGTAGGTACAAAATCATAGAAAATGTACAGATGAATGCGACTATCAAAATATCATTTATTATAGTCGCTACACTAGTCAGATTGGACATGGGTGTACCAACGATAGGATAAGACACCACAAAGATGCCTGTGACTCTATGAGACACCAAAGTTGCACGAAATTCATGGTGTAGACAAACGTTGTTCACGTTTTTGTCGTCCGGCTCGCATGTTTCTACACCACACGCGCGTTCACGTTTTATAAACTGGAATTCCAGTCTACAACGCAGAGGCGGTTTCCACTTAAAAGACGTGTGCACTTCTGCCTGGTTTATGTGTGTGTACAACCGACACTGTAGCGACCCTATTGGTTTATGACTAACTGCGTTGAAGTTACAGTTAGAATTTGTACTTTTTATCCCGCTCCACACATTGTTTATGCGCATGAACTTTTGTTTGAACGAGTATGGTTACCGGCAGGCCACCCGCGCACTCGAGCGTTTCCGCTCCGGTGCCTGCTTGCGTGACGTTTTGCTGTGCTAACGTTTCATCTCGCTCTTCGCTCGCTCTCGTCGATTATACGTGTCGACGATATATTTCTCGTCTACTCGTTGCGTTCGTATTTGACCTGCCATAGCCCGTCTGAACTCTACAAATTGGTGAGCCCGTTTAAGATATATATATCAGTGTATACCCGAGTTCATTTTTTTCTCCCCTATATTTTTGGGTGCGTTTATTGTATATATAGCGCATATATATACATTAATTTATATATCCGTTTCCATTCGCTCATAAATTTATATATATAAATTTATATATTCGTTTCCATTCGCTCGGCGTTGATCACGCTAGCTGTTCCCGCTTTTGAGGATCTCGATCCAGAGCTGTGGTTCGCTGTGCTAGAAATATAGTTCGGCAACCAACGCATAACAAATGGCTCGGACAAGTTTTCGCATCTTATACCGCGTCTTCTCCGAGATATGCTGACCCTGACTAGTGATATCTTACTAGGGTCGACAACCGATCGTTAGGAGTCCGCTAAGCAAACGATTCTTAGGGAAACACAGCCATCCGATAAAATGCGTTTGGAACAACTGTTCCAATGGCTACAGTTGGGGGACAAGAAGCCGTCGGTTCTTCTTCGGGAGATGCGATATGTAGCAGGTGAATCACAGCTGCCTGAGTCGATTTGCGAAAGTTGTGGAAGCAAAGATTGCCTGAGTACACACAGGGGCTACTTTCCGTGTTACCCTTACGTTCGTTAGGTGACCGTGCGGTTCAGGCCGACGCAATACATTAGCGTTTCCGAGGCACAGAGCAACCGGTAGTAGTGGGGCAGATAGTTAACGCGAACAGTCCGGCAGATAATTTGTTGGCCACGAAGGACGCCGAAATAGCAAGCCTGCGGAAATCATTAGAATGCCGTGAACACAACCCCTCAGAAACAAACGCCGAGATAGCTCAATTGCAGCGTGAACTGGCTGATCTTCGCGCCAACATTCAACTAAATAGGTCATCGTCTAGAATTCCTCCAACGAGCGCCCGATCACCGCTTGGACTAAAAACTGGCAGCGTTTGTTGGTATCATGAGACGTATGGCGAAAACGCTAGACGATACCGATCTGCAGTGAAGAGCGATCGTGTGGATTGGCCAAGGATCCAGATTGCAACCATGTTTTATCGCTTATTTGTTCAGTACACATGATTCTGTGTACGCCTGCTATAGAGGGCCTGATATGAACTCAGTGCCACGGTCTTCATCCGTGTAACTAATTGCACGCTGCAAATCTTTGCTTCTCTTCTAACGACCCATCTATTCATCCATTATTCAATGTCGCTTGACCTGGACCTTTTCGAACGTTGTTTAACGCACCGGAAGTTTCCACGCACTTCTCTCTTGGCACATTTTTGAGTGTCGCCGAGTGGGTTGGGGCCCATCTCGCGCATCTCTTCTTCTCTCGGCTCATATTTCAGGTATTGCGAACCAAGTCGCTTATGTTATCTCGCGTATTAATGCTACACTTAGCACGACAGAAAGCTCAGTAGAGCCGGCGGCAATTGCAGACGCGCAGGACAACGATCCGGAGATAGAACAACTCCGCCGGTCCAGTTCCCTTAAGTTAGAAAGTGTTCCCATGAAATCCCCTGGAGGTAAGACTATTTGTGACACTTCACAAGGCATCCCTCGTCCGGTTATTTCATTGGTCTTCCGCCGCCAAATGTGCGATACTTTGCACGACATATCTCACCCTGGAATACGTTCAAAATGGTCACAGAGCGCTTCGTCTGGCGCAACGTCAATCACGACGTCCGCACATGGGCTAAAGCGTGCATATACTGTCAGCGGTCTGAGGTCTATCGTCACACGCGTACCCCAGTGGAAAGTTTTGCAGCCTCCAATGAGCGTTTCTATCACGTGCATGTCGACTTGCTCGGATCCCTGTCGCCCTCGGATGGGTATACTTACATCCTGACATGCGCAGACAGGTTTACACGTTGGCCAGAGGCTATACCAATTCCGAATTGCTCGTCGGAAACCGTCGCACGGGCATTCTTGGAGCGTAGGGTCGCTCAGTCTGGTTGCCCTGCTGTAGTGACTACCGGTCGCGGATCACATTTTCACTTGGCATTCACTTCACTCCTCAACGCACTAGGCTGTAGTAGAATTCGCACAACAGCTTACCACCCGGCAGCCAACGGGTTGGTTGAGCGTTTTCATCGGCAATCGAAAAGTACACTATCCGCTGGCAATAACCCCGCATGGCACGAGGTTTTGCCACTAGTCTTATTAGGCATCCGTAACACGCTGAAGGCAGACCTGCATACCACCCCCACTCAGTTAGTCTATGGGTGCTCCTTACGTTTACCTGGCGAGCTGGTTGCTCCAAGCGCAACGGGACCTATCAACTTCGCGGAGTACGGCGAGCGGCTAGTCCAACACATGAGGCGACTCCGACCACATCCACCGGGAGAACAGACGACGCCAACATACGTACAACCTCGTCTGTCAACTTGTTCTCATGTTTTGGTTCGTGCGGTTGCGCCTAGACGACCTATTCACCCGTCGTATACCGGACCGTTTCGCGTACTAGCACGCTATGCTAAGACTTTCGTGTTGGAACGCAATGGTAAACGTGGGGTGATCACTATCGATAGACTGAAGCCAGCGTTTTTAGAGGTACCTGATAAAGAAACTGGTTCGCAATGTGCACCGCCTTCTTTGTTCGGTACATTACCTAGCGTTGGTACAGATTCGATTTCAGTTGCGACTCTGCTTACCTCGACGGTGCCAAGCCCCCAGAGCAGACGCGAGCGAGATTTGCGAAGACCAGTGCGATTCGCAGATTACGTGGACGTCCGCTGTATTTAATTTTTGTTGTCACACTTCCTTACCAAGTTGATTTTGGATGGCCTGACTTACAACAGACATTCGACGAGATGTTTTCTTTGGAAAAGCAAATGAATGCCTTATCCTATCGGAGAACATGGATTCGGAAAGCCCGGCAATGTTATCGTTTTCAATTTATGAGCACTGTATATTCTAGTTACCTGGAATTAACCATCCATCATCTACATGGGGCTTTGAGGGTGTGCGTTGCGAGAAGATGCTAAAAAACTCGAGTTTCTGTGAAAAGGGCCCACGATGGACGTGAACAAGTCTACAGCCCTACCAGGACGACCAAAACGTGTCTGTTCTCAATTCCCCTTCTGCCTAAACTTATTAACCTGCCCAACCGTGCCCTTCCAAACGCTTTAAATCAATAATAATAATAATGCATATTTCTCAACGCACGCTGGGTTATGCGCGATCACTGCAGATAATTACAAACCATACAAAAACGAACAAGTAATTAGTAGAAAAACGTGAAGCCTTCCGTTGTAACATGCAGGCCAGCCGACACCACTCTGGATGCCCGTAAATTTGCGGACCAACCTTCGGGCAACGTAGACGCACCGGGGAACAGCGCTCTTCCAAAGTAGGGGTTCGAGCAACAGCTCTGAAAAGAGAAACAATACGAACACACATGAGCCGAAGGCCCAGTAAGCCATGCACACGACTTACACAAACGACAGTTAAAACGGCACCGACAACACAGCAGCACGCCCCGTTACACAACTCAAATTCAATCCGTGCGCGCTCGCTGGTTTCGGTTGCGCGTTACACCGTCAATAAGGAAATCGTCGAAAGGCAAATGAATGTCGTTCATGAAATCTCTGACGCACGTAACAAAGACGGTGATAGTTCTGTCGCTTCACAGATTTAGTTTTAAAAAACGGGATGTTACGCTAATTTACTTTCTACAAGGTCGTGGGATAGACAATTTGTAACGCGCAACCGAAACAAGCGAGCGCGCACGAATTGAATTTGAGTTATGTGAGGGGGCTTGCTGCTGTGTTGTCGGTGTCCTCTTAGCTCACGTTTGTGTAAGTCGCGTGCATGACTCACTGGGCCTTCGGCTCATGATTGTTTGTATTGTTCCTCTTTTCAGAACTGCTGTTCGAACCCCTACTTCGGAAGAACACTGTCCTCTGGTG
The DNA here is from genome assembly GCA_008508345.1 of Paragonimus westermani. NCBI lineage: Eukaryota > Metazoa > Platyhelminthes > Trematoda > Plagiorchiida > Troglotrematidae > Paragonimus > Paragonimus westermani. The sequence goes on from QNGE01001078.1 coordinate 188,394, forward strand.
CGTCCACGTTGCCCGAATGTTGGTCCGCGTAGTCACGGGCATTCAGCGTAGAGTCGGCTGGCCTGCATGTTACAGTCCGTACGTATCACTGGAGTGTTTTGCCATTAGGGATTAAACTTGGCCTCCGGAAAATGTCAAGATAAGTCGGCCTTTGCGAGGGAAGAGCGATAAATCCCAAAATCCAGCGAACGATTGGGCGGATTCCATCGCATGACTTCGTAGATTTCCCGGAAACGTCGAAAAGTTGAACCTCTTGGGAACCGCTCGGCTGAGACAAAGTTCCGTGCGGATAATATGGGGATCGGAACGGAGAAGGTACGTCCACACATTAGATGAGAATATGTGGGGTTATATCATTTACTATGATGAACAATGTGCCTGCGGAATTTTTTGACAAAGAACTCATACGATATTATTTTTGCTATGAATATTGAGATATATAACACTATCCACTGTTTGTTGTGGTATTTTCTATGTACTCGGAATTTATTCTGGCATACGGAGAATTTAGTCGACGGTTTGGAGCCGCATGAAGTAAGCGTCTGATAACTAGAGCTTACATGACGTCGTTCTGCCGGACATACTAATAAGCGCCGCGTTCACATGTCGAGGGGCGTTAGGGTGGTTATCCACGTAGTGCGCATCTGACGGCTAAATGTTTCTCGGACCATACTCAAAAAGGTCAACAGGGGATACATAGAGTTTGAACATAGATGTGTTTGCTTACGTAAGGTAGCTGTTCAAACCTCTTATAAAACGCTGAATGTTGTTACTCGCCGTGACGTCATTTGGGATTTCATTCCAGATGTAGGAATACTTTGAAAGGAAGAAGTTTGCAGGTATATTTTTCCGGGATATCAGGGGTGGCAAGGTGGAACCCTTATTTCTTAGACCATATGGAGGACTGTGTTGTAAGTGAAAGGTAAACGCTGTGGTAATCACATCCGAATGTATGAGTGTATACAGCAGGTTCAACTTTAACCTACGCAGCCAAAGTGGATCAATACCAGGTTTTTCATAGCGTTGTCTGTAGTTGAGCAAAGAAGAACATCCCAGTAAGCTTTCGGTAACCGATCGTTGAAGGTTTTTCAACACAAGCCCATCAGACTTGCGTAGATGACAGTAAATGAAAGTGCAATAATCTAGGTGAGGATGAGCACACATTTTTAGAGCGTTAGCTTCGCAGCTGGTAGATTGAACGTCTTTTTGATACATCCTACTGTTCTTTCAGTTTTTGCTACCTGGAAGCAAATTTGTTCAGAGAAATTGAAGGAGTTTGAGTACCGTATTCCAAGATCTCTGACCGAAGTGGCTGCATCAATACAACCATCTAGCGAGAGGGAGCCTTGAATAAACTTACAGCTATAAGGCATGATGTTCGATTTGTTCGCTGAGAACGACATTAGACATGTTCTGCACTACAACTGCAATGAATCTATGTCCTGTCGTATGTTTTGTATACAAAAATCGATGTAACTGCCCTAGAGGAATGTGTGAAAGATTCTTACATCGTCAGCAAGCAGAAAGAGCCTGCCATGTGTAATAACGTCGCATAAGTAATTTATGTACATTAAGGAGAGCAACGGACCCAGAACGCTTCCTTGGACCACCCCACTAGTTACTGGTTTTGGTGTTGAATAGTGTTCTCCTATTTTGACTGTTTGAGTGCGACCTTCGAGGTATGGCGACAGCCAGCTATACAAGGGATCTTGTATGCCAAAGGATGCTATTTTGATCAAGAGGCGC
>QNGE01001079.1:0-28002 GCA_008508345.1 Paragonimus westermani
AATGGCTTTTACTACATGAAGGAACTGAGAATTGGCGGCCATGGCGGTCGGAACATCCTCAGATAAGTGTGATGTGCAAATGAGTGCTTTTGTTCGTAGTCTGGTTGAGACGCATAACTCGTGTGTTGGTTTCCTCAAATAGAAAACTGTTGTGTCATCCGCCTCCTCGGTTCACAACAATAGTATTGTCCCACAAAGTGATTTTCCATATACAAAAATTGCACTGGACAACATTAGTAGAGAGTTTTCCACAGTACCCTAAAATTCACGCTTCGGTTACACGTCTCCATCTTGTTCCATTCAGTCACTTGGAATTGAAAGAGCTGTAAGTTACCCATTCAATGTTGCTCTAGCTGGTGCGGCCCGGTTGATTGGAGGTGTTTTTGATGCGATGAATAATGTATCACCATATCCAGTGTACATATTTGTCATGATTTGCACAGGGGTTCAGACTGGTTGCCTTGTATGGTGGAACATTCGACAATCGAACGAGGAGTGCCTTTGCGAAACCCGAACAGTTTGATTTAAACCGTGGTCACACTCTTCGTAATGTGGGAAGCAACGGTGAAGTGCAGTACAATTTGCCACTATGTAACCTACATAAGATTTTTGATAGTAAGCTTCAATACTTTCATCCCTGTTCTTTACAATGTTTATTAATCCGCTATCGTGTACGTGAATTGCAACTTACACTGCGTCAGTGGGTGGCTCCGTTAATACTACATAGCATGCGGTCTTTTGTATCGTTAGAATCAGCAAAAGATCTGTTTGTTAAACCGGTCCATATCTGTTAGTCTGTGCAATTCAAGGGTATCTAGACAGTTCCGGTCGGCCACCTGACAGCAGTTTATCATCACTTTGGCGTAGCTACACATCGGTCAAGAAAATTAGGGCTGGGAGTAAAAATAAATTTCCTTGTCCTCAAGTATGTTTGGTTCCAATCAAAAAATGTGCACGCCTTCGCTATAACATTTACTTTCAGCATTCTGAATTTTCCAATTCCCTTTGTCTGAGGTGAGCTACAGTGCTTCTCAGTGGACTGCTTTTGGTCATTGAAACTGTTCAGCTCGTCTTGTTCGAATCGGCCACTCTGTCATCTAAGCTTTCATTTTGTCTAAGCCCTGATCGTTGGGGTTCGTTACAATTGTTCGTTGAAGCAGTGTGTTGCTATATCTTAGGGATGTACGTTTCCTTTTATCGCCCCACCCACGTTAAGCCCAGAAAGCGTCTCTAATAGATATGCTAACTTAATTTAATCAAAATTGAAGTGCATCAATATACAATCCTACTATTGGTGGACATAGTGTCGCATTGGTTATCCGTGGTATTCAACCCATAACAACATAGCTCTCACGATACTGACAAGTATTAAAATTTACCTGATCGATTACATTTTCTCCAACAGATTTCCTCGGGTATTCTTGTAAGTTCCTGTGTCTTCTCTGGAGATAATTAAACAATCTTGACGTTATTCGCGAACGCCTGTCATTGAATACGCAGGTTGAATGACTCGATTTGCCTGATGATATTGAAGAGCACTTGTCATCACAAAAACACGGAGGTCAATAGTTCACTCACCTCGCAGTACCGATACTGCTAGGGTTCTCAGTAAAACTTGAAGTAATGGGTCAGCTTTGTGGTTTATGTTGACTAAGCAATATGGTGTGTACCCTTATTACTACTGGAATTCGAACTCTGGTTCACACTCTCACGAGGCAGCCAATTTGAACATGACGACATTGATAATAAATTAGGTACGACTGGTTCATCATATTTACGGGCTCGACCTCAGTCGGTTGCAAATGGCACTGAGGTAACTCGATCGCCTGGAGAGGAGACGCAGTACCTACCACTTTAAATGCAGACGTTGACTGCATGAGTGAGACTTTTCATTAAGGCTAAAACCGAGGAACTTGCTAAGTTGTTCGTGCAATATACCGGTCAGTAAAAACTAGTTGGGAAGTGGGCAATCTGAGCGGTCCTCACAAGGAGATTTTGCTTATCATAGTACCGTCCTGCTCAACGTAGAGGCAGTGGCTCGGTAATTAAAACGGTTTCCTCATGAAAGCGCTGTTGGAGTATGAATTCTGCTAACGAGCTTTAACAAGAGGGAAACTAGTGTGGTGCATGTTTTCTAAAAGGCACAACTGAAAATTCTGTGGACAATTGAAAGTTGAGAGTAAATCTGCTTAATATTAAAATTATGCTCGCCGGATCCGCCTAAACTGAAGAATTGTACAATCTATCCAAGCTCCGTTAATCCAGATCAAGTTATTGGTTCACTTCTCCAAAAGAACAATCCACCAATTTCGTATGCGAGACTTTACGAAAGCGAACCTTTGGGTCTCTTTACTAAGATGTGACCGGAAAAAATTTCAGTTTGTTCCATGAAAGCGAAGAATAAGCGCCAGTTTTGCATTCGACGCTTTTTTGTCCACAGAACAGTTTAACGTAAGAAAGTGTAACCTAAACGAACACAGAAACGTTTCGACCTTGGCCAGCAAGTATGGATGTCAACGGAAACAAAATCACGAATGTCACATTGATACTATTTGGCGGTAATGAACAGAGATCCGATTTAATCAGTCAAAACTGCACTAAGTTGTCATGACACACGAAATTTAAATATTAAATAAATCAAGTAAGAACCCATCTAAGTAAAAGTATTGATCCTAAAATTGTGAAAGATGAATTATGCGAATTCAAAGTTTCTTAATAGAAATACAATGTCTGAAAAAATTGGGCGGAAACATTAATTAGAGGAAATAGAAGACTTGTAGCTACCAATCGCTAATCTCATCCCAACGTCCGGTTAACTGACTTGCGCTTGTATACAGGTTGTGGGTTTCCTGCGGTTTACCGCAGCCGTTCCAGCGGGAGATAAAGCAATTTTATCAAGTTGACAATACGACACACAAAAGCCACACCCAATTTGGACGATATACCCTGTTTCTTCGAGAGGACGCTGGACTGGACAGTTGAAAATGTCGGCTTCATTGTTCAAGGGATATTTTCGAATATGCTGTGAAATATGTGCCTCAAGCTCCCTCGTCGAGCAAAAGTGCAGATGTGTCCCTACTCATTCCGTATTATAGTGTTTGCACGACCAGGTCGGAGACGCGATTACGCTAATACTCAGTGGAACATCTCGACACCCTGATGAGGTGTGGACAAAGCCCACAACGATTGAACTGCAGACAGCTCGAACCACCACTCAACCAAATCGAAATAACAGACGAGAAATAGCAACAGTCTACGACAGCGAAAGGTCAGCCACACACACAGAACCAGGCAGAAGTGCACACGACGTGTAAATGGAAGTCACCGCTGTATTGTGGACTGTAATTCTGGTTCATATAAGCACACATGGCCTGAAAATATACGAGTCGGACAATAATGGTTTCACACTGCAGAATGAATTTCCGTGGTGCTACATGTGTCGCGGCTGAATTGCTCAGTTTTCAAATGGCCCAATCTAGTCAAGAGATTAGTAAGACTGCTCACGCTTCACTTCTGAAATCACTCATTAAGGCAAACACTACTGAACTGAAGTACACTTTCTGTACGGCCAGAATATCCGAGTATTTCAAAGTGGCTACTGGCAGGACAGACTTCGCAATGGCTAGTTATTCTAGATAAAACCTTAGTTTATTAATGCACAACCAACCCGCTGTCCCCTGAAAGTCAGTACGAACTGAAGTTTGTAAATATTGGTGACTGATACAAAATATTAGAGAAGGTCTTGATGATACGTACCAGACTCTCAACGTGCATGATAATTAATTAAAAAAACGTGTTTATTGCTGCGACCTGTTCAGAGTGAATACACATGTTCGGTAAGTGAGAAAAGGGGAGCTCAGAGCCCAAATCGCAAATGGTCTAATGGCTAGAATTGTGAGAATCAAATATGAGCAATCGAGTGAAATGAAACAGCCAGAGAAGCTGAAAAAAAATGTCCATGTGCATAAAACGGAGGCATATCGATCCTCTGTAGATAACATCTGTGCAAACAAGTACTTGAACATATCGGTTCGGAGTTGCTCTGTGGTCGCCGTTTACGAGGTTAGTGGCCAGAGCCCACTGAACAAAGCTGATAAAAGCAAGGCTACCTAGTCGAGAAACAATCTGATTGGGTATGATGACTTGTTCACACACTTACATACCCACCGCCCGAAACCGCGCTGTAAAACGAGAAACACAAATAAGACATTCGAATTCACTTTAAGCATTGAATCAGCCTGGTATTCTCAGCTTATCGTGCACGTACAAATTGACTCCTGTTGTGTAATACACGAATATAAGATTGCAGCACAGACGCCGAACCACTCGTCCTTCACAGAGACAACTATTCATCACAATATTACAAAATGACTCTTACATCGTCTAGCTAAAGGATCCGCCCGCACCTAAAACCGCGCAATGTACATCTTCTTAACCCCAGAATGTGTAAACATACTGCACGCTTGTACAGGTTATTTATGTTACCCAACTGTGATGATGATATGGCTGGAACTGAAATTTTGTTCAGCTCACACACGGATGACCAGAAGCAAGCAAACTTACGTGTATCCTCTGTTGCTGGTTATTGCTTGTGGGCCACTTTCACGGGTAGGCTTGAGGCTGCCATGCTCTCCGAAACACTTCATGCCCAAAAATACAGTTTCGTTGTTAAAAGTGGGTGAAACTTTTGTCCACCTCCCACTGTTTCTTACGTACCACACGAAAAGTCACACCGAAATTGACTATTTTTTAAGATTATCGTCGTTGCACATATTCTGAATCCTCCCGATAGGCAGACCCCCTTCCTTGCCGAACATCGTGCCGAAGATCACGATGTAATAGGTTAGTTTATGTGCTTGTGATTGGCTGACCTACTTGACCACCTGACTTACCTCGGCGATCGATCGTTTATATCCTTCATCCGCGTAACTTGGCGTTGTACCCGGTTAAGTGTACGCATGCATACAACGTACGCGCGTCTGTGGTGTGGGTCCGTTGGCATGATTCACCATTTATGGTGCGTCAGTACGTGTGTAACCCCTCATGCCAACACCTGAGTGGAACGAGGCTGTGGTGGAATACAAAACCGGAGGTGCTGTCGGCGGAATACCTCAGCGCGGCGATGAGGTATGTCCAAAGCGCAAGACGAGCGGATCGTGGACAACACGGACAACTGGACGAACAGTCACCCACTAAGATTTGACAAACGGACGAGACATGGCCAACGAACTGGGATTGATAACCAGATCGTAGGCGCGACTATTCCAGCACTCGGTGTAATGTCTTGACACGGTCGTGAATTACGGTCGAAGCACACAGCGAATAGAGTGGGAGACAACATGAGTGACCGGACGAGTCATCATCCAACAGGATCAGATCAACGAACGAGGAATGACAGGCAACCCCCTTCCAAAGAAGGCGTCGTTCACACACACAAACCAGGCCGAAGTCCACACGATCCCAGAAGCCGAGGATGGAACGAACAGTGGAATTCCGGTTCATAAACGTGAGAGCACATGTGTGGTATGGTAACCAGCGAGTTAGACAATAAAGATTGTGTTTTATTGAACGCCTTTTCACTGCAATATGATCTTTCTGACCGGATACTTAATTTTTCAATTAACGATATATCGTCGGGGCTCCCGTTACCCTCATTCACATTTGATCGTAGCCTCCTTATTCAGATAAACTGTCCAGCCACTTTTTTTCGAAAATCATGGTTGTGATTAAACGTGAGTGATGTTAAACTTGAAATGGACATTCAACTTGCGTCCGCTTGCTTGTTGGCGTTATGCAACCTGCTGTATTACCGTACAGTTGTGCCTACCTGCTGTGGCTTGCAGTTCCCACTGTACCCTGGCCCTGTGCTACAATGCAATACTGCTAGTTACAATACAACAGCTACTTTACTAGACTTTCTGGATTTACGGGATACAACAATCATGGCATCAGTGAAGACCATGTGGATCTTGACCTAACACGACAGAACTAAAAAACCGTGTCGCGCCAGACCATCGGAAAGACTCGTGGTCTCTCCAAAGGCGACCACGTCAGGTCGTATTGTTTATGGGCTATCCAGAAGAGACGCGCAATATGATATAACCCACGGAGGGCGGATTTGCAGACGTGAACCTCGTTCGTCTCAACATTACCTGAGTCCAAAGAGTAACAGATGAACGAAAGTGCTAGCTGAAACTCAGCACGCGACTGCTGTGTCCTGTTAAATGTGTGTGTGCAGACAGTGTGTGTGTCTGTGCGGTTGCTCCTGTCATATTTCCCTAGTCCACGTCTGACTGGATTTGGCCATGTGACTTTCCAGAGTAGACAAGTAACTGTTAGCCTGTATACACTTGTGAATTGAGGTGTAGTCTACTGTCGTACCGTACAATTGTGTCTATTAGCCACCATGGCGAATGACAACTCACTACTGACCAACGTGTGTGAATGCACGTCAGCCATACAAACGGATGTACGCGTTTGCGGTCCAATGTTTTAACATATCCTGCAGAGGGTTTCGTGTAGTAAACGACTTAGAAGGCCAGGCGTCTTCTGAAATCAAAACATTTGGTGTCATGACGAATGCGAGGATGAAGATACCATGGCTGCAGCCGTTCGGAAATGGGGGCGTCCGGTCAGTCCTGGAGGATTTCAGGGGCGTGGCCCAAACGGCCGGAGTCAAGACGCTAATGAAGAGCAGGGCAGAGGTGCCGGTGGACGCACCGTGAAGAGGTTCTGCGAAGATGGATTAGGCCTTTGCGAACGAGGCGCTGGTGGTTGCGTTTGATAGCCTGGCAGACCACCAGGAGACCATGCGGCAGTTCAAGGTGGCCAAGAGTGGACAAGGAGCGGATCCGTCCATGTTCACTGCCACTCTGCAATAATTGTTGAACATAGCACTATCGGAGTTAAACGAAGAATCACGACAACAGTCGTTAACAGAAAAGTTTATTGAAAGTCTCCCGAAGGCAGTTCACGACCAATCCCTATTGCCCATGTCGCCCGGCGGATTGACCTTGATGAGCTTGCGAAGGTGACGCGGGAGTTGGATGTTATGTCGGTGGCCGCGGTAGATGCGAGCGACAATACGGATAAGAAGACATCGGAAGAAATGCAGAAAAAAGCGGTGCAGCTGGCAGCGGATGTGGCTGTAATGGGAACAGCACCACGAAGGAATGATCGACTGGGAAGTTGCTTCATCTGTGATGGAGGAGGACATTGGACAAAGAACTGTCCAAACCGGCGATTTCCGGCGTCTGGAAATAAAGTGTTCTATGCTTTACCTTTTTGTTGGTCTGATCAATTAGTAATGGGGAGACTGAGAGAGAGGCAGTACATACAAGGCTTGAAGTTGAGGGGGAGAGAGAAGAGTGCTTAGTCGATACGGGGACGGCTGTTTCGTTGATTGCTCGTGCAGGAAAGCAGAACGTAGTGCAGACATCCATGATGATCAGGACAGTTAGAGGTCATAAACCACTAGCTGAGAGTGTGAAAGGATGTGGGCTACGTATTGGCAGGCATATCGTGAAGCATCGTTTCATTGTATTCCGAGAAACCAGGCAAACGTTCTTTGAAGCCGATTTCCTCCTGCAACAGGTGACATGAAGTGGATTCGAACCTGCCCTGCAAAGTCCGCCAATGCGCGAACTTCTATATAGGTGATGTTAAAACATTGGACCATGAACACGTACACCCATTTGCACGACTGACGTGCATTCGTACACATTAGGTAGCTGTACGCTGTAGTTCTACCTGGTGTCACTTCCACCATAGTGCATGCACACTATTCCGATGGCCGGTTTTACTCCACCATCTTCCTGGTTTTAAAGCTTGCTCTTCAGTTTTCAAATGTACGCACCATACTACTCACAAATGAGGCTGTCTGTTATACAGTCACATAACACCTGTTTTGTTTTTGAGTTCGGAGTAGGGAGATTTTTATGGGAGACCATTGTTTTATAACAGGCAGTTTCGTTGTGAGTAGTGTACTACCCACAAGTAGTGTATTACCCACGGGCGACATTCAGGAGCAAAAGGACAAGCCCCGAACACGACGGACAAGAAGAGACTATCGGAACAGAGTGTACATGCTGTGTGAGAACTTTCATCAAGGCGAATGACAACGTACTGTCACCCAATGTATGTGGATGCATGTATGTCGTGCAAATGAGTGTGCGCGTTTGTGGTTTAGTTTTTGACACGACAAACCAACATATTGGCCAAGCGTGTTTTGCGGACACAACGCCGTTAAGGTTGCCGCCTGACTGGTCAATGATTCCTCGATGTCCCTGGATCTTGTTGTCCTTGGCCTTCTAACATATTCAGAAGGTCTTTGGTTAACCATATGGACAACCTTTGCAAGGTCAGGGGTCATCCTCAGCATAACGTTTACTCCCGTCCTGATTGGAGAGGTTGAGGACTGCTCAAATATGAAACTCTTTTGTGAATGTTGAAATGCTCACTAATTGACACCTCTCTAGACAGATTTACTTAGATCAAGTTCGGAGTAGGTTAACATGAACAAATGTTGAATCTTAGCAGTGGTATTTGTCTGGTCATTCGCTGGTTGCTAAATCACCCTGTAGTTCTGTAGATCACATTAAACATTCCAAATATTTGCCATTGCTTCTTACCTTACCAAACTCTACTTCATAGGTTACCATATGAGAATAATGTTACAATAATTCTCATACTCGATGTGACGATTAATTCATCATGAACAATGTAACTTGATCACATGCGGATTCCATGAGTTCCTCACATGTGAACGCGCGCATGATGATTCGGTTCAGTTAAGTCACATGCCCACCAAACTGAGCTTGCCAAGGATTCACTGTATTACACTCACAGCCTTTGGGCGAGTTGACATATAACTCAGGCTTCAACACATTCTTACTTGCTTCCAAATGTTTGTCACATGCAACAAGGGCAACATGCAAGATGGCTTTAGTGTACTTATCCTGATAGACCTGTGGAGTATATAATACATCCGAAAGTATTCGCACAAAATGTTCAGCTTGATTTCCTCAGCATATCCTGACAGGCCACGTCCTTCTGCATTTTTTATTACGATTCCACTTCCTAGTGAGAATTATCCGTATTTTTAACGTGCAACTTCATTTACCGAACGCATCTCACAATACGATCGCAGGCTGACACCTGGGAAACGATTATCAATGTACGTAACCAGTAGTAGAATTTACGCAAACCTTTCCGGGGAGTGTTTGATTGGACTTGTTTGAATGGTCATCATCCAAATGCCGTGACGGCACAGGTATGTGGTTGCCGGCCTTGGGGGCAAGATATATCATGCACGTCCGGAATGTATATCAGGGGATTGCAGTTATTCGCATTTGGTTAACACAGCTTGGAAACCCAGGATACAGTCAGGACCTGCGCCAACATTTCGTGCTTTTATGTTGGTCGTTCATTTTTAAAAAGTGTACAAACGTTGTGACAATAGGTGAATCTCACATGGGACACCTGAGTACATGATGCAGTTTTTTCGGCAAGTGAAAGATCGGTGTACGATCGCCAAAGTGAAGCTGCCTGTGTCTGTGCAATGGATCCATTTTCATTAATCACCATCCATGGAGCGTCATTGCGGCTGCAATCCTGCTCTTGTTCATGTCTGATTAGATTGAGTCATGCGACCTTACCGATTGGACAAGCGGTTGTTAGCCTGCTTACGCTTGCGCACTGAAGTTGTACAGCCTACCGTCCCACTGTACAGTTGTGTCCAATTGATGTTGCTTGTTATTTCTACCGCATGTCTATTCTCCATGTAATTCGGCACATTACTTCCGTTTTACCATACCTTACTTCTACTCTAGGAAGATACAATAATTCATAGTCTACTCGTTGCGATACACAATTTTCACTAATGACTGCCACAGCATTGTGGGATGTAGCAACTTGTGTGCAGCCCAGCTGCACATCGTTAGTCGCTCGATATCAGTGAGACAGTGCCCCTGGTGACTGACAGTAAAGTAACACTCGTGAAGGCAATCGTTGAGGTAGCTCAGTAGATCGTCCGTACCACAGTTATGACGTCTTACGCAATGTTGAGTAGTCCGCCCGGTCTATGACCTTAAGAAGGTTTACCAAGATTAAGCTTTGCGTCCATAAGCCTCATCTGTCTGTTCTCTCCAACAGTCGACATACTGATAGCTTATGAAAATCTCCTTCGATATCCTTAGTGCTCGTCTAGCAACAGTAAGGAGAAAAGTAATTGTTGGCATAATTGATAATCGGTTAGGTTTTGCTTTACCGTTCAGGCAACTGACAGTAATTCGATCAGCCTGTAATTGACAGACTCGTCACAACAGTGTACTCTGTAGACGGACAACGTGGCGTATACATTCCAGGCTGTGAGAGACTTTTTCTTCAAGAGAGGATGAGTAAATAGTAGTCTTGACAGTATGTCAGTACACCAGCACCGGAGAGGAGATGTGAGTTGTTCGTGAATACTAAATCAAACAGAACATTAGTGGTTCTGATAGAAGATTTGGTGATGTAAATGTGTTTGTTTTGGGGACATCCATACTGTCGGCTCTGAGTGCACGGGCTGGCTTGGAAAACATTCAGGCACTGATTACAGTGAAAGTTCTTACCGTCTATATTTTAGGTGATCATCTCACCCTTGTGTTACAAGTGTGAGGTTGCGGGACGACTTTTGATGGTGGCAACTCCGACGCTGTAGAATGTAACTGAACTATCGCTGTGTTGATGATGAATGATCACACTGCATTACTGGTCAATAGTCAGGCGAAGACACGTATTTAGGCACTGAAGTAAATGGAGAAGGATAAAAGACAGAACACCAGTATGCGCTCTGGAAAGAGGTGGTGTTTCTGATGGTTGGGAATAGTGGTGGTGTTGTTTGTAGCTCGAGTTGATTGTTTTGGTATTGATATGTTCGCCGAACACTCACGCACTGATGATGTCACCTCGCTTGGTGATGAAACGTTTGCAACCTAAATGCCAAGCTCGGCGAACATATCAATATCAGAGGTGGTGTTTTCCACATATGAACTTCACAGTGGCAACCGTGCAGGTCAGGGTTAAGTACTGTGTGCAGATAAGTGCTTTTTCAGTTGGTATTGAACAATATATATCGTACGTTTATTTTATGAATGAATAATCCTTGTGCCATTCGCGTTTTTCGGCTCACAACATCATTACGGTATCCAGTCATGCCTAGCTCGTACTGTCTTTTATTGTTTTGTACTGTTGTTGTCAACGTACTTGCATGTTTCACCAGTTTAACCCATTTGGTACAGGTGTGAAGGTACAGCTTAACCAACAGTGAACACCATGTGTGACATCGAACCTGGTTCGACTAATCGGAACATACCTGTCGACAACTTGAGTAGTTGCGTATAGCCTGCTTCGCAGGGTCTCGGAGAATCTCATCGTTCGATGAATCTTTTGATGCCACCGGTTAACAGATCATACAAAAGTGTCACCTAACTTTCACAGGCTAGCTGAATGTAGCCTCAATGTTGTCGAAATCACTCTCTCACCTATGAGTGGCGTGTGCGACAATCTTGTAACGATGGATTCGTATATGCCGCCACTGTATAAACGAACGTTGATAAACGAGGTTGATGGAGGTCCGTAGGTCACACTGATTATATGGACAGATGAACAATTATGAGACGTGATATGTCATCCGGTTTCCGACGTACTTAGAACAACCCGTTCATGTACCACATACGCTTCTGGGCTGCTTTTTACATGTTGGCTATTGTAGTTAAGCACCTTAAGAAAGGGTACCACATCAACGAAATTAACAACGAGCAGCTCTACTTATAAGGCCATTTTCGATCATCTAGAACTGCGTCGATGTTTGTTTCCAAGACAACATTCAACTCCTGTTATTCTATTTTCAAATCACCAACTTTAGTTTAGACAACGGCTTTGAATTGGCGCTATAGATACAACACGATGGTTTGTGGGTACAGCGAGCGAACGACATTTTTGGAGTGTCATACATAGGATTACACAATGATCTGTTCTGCCTGAGTGAACGTCACTTCAACTGCAAGTGAACTGACAAACAACGTTGTCTGACACCCCAGTTGTCTGGTAGCTCAGCGAATGGCAGAACACTTCTCGAAGTGGTTAAAACGACTGATGATATAACGATCCCAAAGGAGTGAACCTGTTGCCCGATTAGAACTATCGATCTCTAGACACCTCATGATAGCAGATCACCAAGTTGGACTAATTAGCTCGCTGTAACTATCGTTACACAATCGGAACTCGAAGTTATTGGTATGTAGCGAGGTTGTGTTGATCAGAACTCACCAGTCAGTGCTAGTGTTCACAAAATTGCTTGTAGCAACCCGTCGTTTTTTCCTGTTGTTGATGACATAATACGTGGTGCGAATGCATGCGTTTCCATACCCCTTCTATCTCTATTTGTCTGTTGCATACAGTTTGCATACAGTTTAACATATCGAAACACGTTTTCTTTCTGCACTGATGAAGTTGTTAAAAAGAACCCAGTGTTTCAAGATTTTAATTTTATATGGTCAAATGGGATACGTCAATAATCTGTCGGTCATCGTCTCCAACCCGTTCAGTCACCATATAAAATCTCCGTCACTGACTCCCATGTCATCACAGATAAACGTTTCTCATCATCTTGTTCATATAGCTGAACTTTTCAGGAGACTGATATTTTAGTGTAAGTGTCAGTGGTGTGTTTGCTGACTGGTACATTGTAGGTGGCGTTGAATTCCACGGTTCCATTCTAGACGTGCTGTTGTTCCTGTCATTCATCTTTGACCTATCACAGCTCGGTGCTGTTCTACGCTGACATCATCACACAGAACAGAAGCTTCAAAGCGACCTTGACTACTCATATCAGTGGGTCGCAGCTAGCAGGTTTCTAGTTAAGTCCTCAAAGGTAATGCACACTGGTCATTAGTAGCGTGTCTGTCAATTTTTGGATAGCAAAACATTGACCAGCACTAATTGCAAAGCCAGATCTAAGGACGAATGTTTCAGAAGACATCATTCTTTTTTCTAAATTCGCTATAATTACAAAGATAGCCAAAATGACACTTGAGCTGCTAACTCGGGCCTCCCCGAGTATTGTAGACATATCAGAATTCACCTGATTTTGCCTGAAAAAGGTTACATTGGCCATCGCATTCTCTGAGGCCCATTTTATACACTTAGTACAAATCGCTGTCTCCGTGATCACTCGCCGAACCTGAGGCTCCATATTTGTCGCCTAAAATACAAAATTGTTTCTCATTTGTAAGGTGTGTTGAATCAGGAACATCTTGTTGGAATTTGTTCTCAGGGCGCTGTCAATAGGTGGATTTGAGCGAATAACCGACGCATACATTGGCGATGTTAGTCCGAGTTTCTAGCCGGGTGGGCCATCGAGGAAATCCTGAAGCGGAGTAAGCTATTTAACGTCAGTGCCAGCGAGTGAGCTACAATTGAAGCATCACATTTAAACATTACATACAAGTCACATTTATCTTTTTTTTATGTTCTACTCAATCTAGCCTTGTTTTGCTCCATACTCCATGGATCTCATCAATTCTAGAAGGCAACTGTGTTTGCTTGTTCTTGTCTCTCTAGTACAGTCCGGCACACAGTTAGGTGTGATTAAGCTCTGTAAGCCTTCTCTAACCTGCAAAATTCCAAGGATCCCAACGATGAAGATTCCTCGTTGAAGTCAGAATGATGAATTGTCGATCGTTGATCTTGGGTACTAAGTAACTAACAACCCTTAGTAATTCAGTTCCAAATGAAAATGTGACATCCACCAATGAACATCATCCGGCGATCCGCAGAATAAAAAATAGTCGTAGTTTCGCTACATAAACGCCACGCCATCTTGCTCTCCTTTGTACATTTTCTACTACCTGCGGATTTCATGAGAGTAAAGTAACAGCAAAACTTAAAGCAAAATATGAGGGAACACAAGATTATTTGGTCTAATTTGTAGGCTGTTATGTGAATGACCTTACACTGTTTACTGTTAGTCTGCCTCGTTCGTGATTTGTCCATAATTTTCCTCTGTCAGCACTGGTTACAGAAGTCCTTATGCGTTCGCCAGTTTGAATGAAACATTTTAAATTCCTCAGGTTCATGATTAAGGGTCGCTGACTTATCGATAGACAACAGTGTCGGATAATCTATTCCATATTGAAGTCAAGTGCATACAACCGAACACACACAGTACATGGACGTTCCACACCATATATTTGTCTACCTTCGAGATGGTGGCAGAGCAATCTCAGAATAAGAACACCCACGGTAATGGTCCACATGAGTGTGGACAAACTGATTTCAGTTTATGGTAAAAGCAACTGTTAAATCGGTTTTAGAGAAAATTCCCCATCACCATTCTCATTACAACGGCCTTGAACATGACCAGAAGGCACTATGGCTCGGGCCACCTCTCAAAACAACAGTGACGCAGAATAACTTGAAAAAGGAAGATGTTGTTGAAAAGTTCAAAAATAATTTAAAAAAGACTGAGTGGGGTAATTGGAAGTTGTGTGAATGCAGGTACGTTATTGACTTCGACAAACCCCCACCTCAGAAAATGTTCCTAACCAACTATCTCGGTGATCACGAGGATCCCAGTCAAGCAGGCAACATCTACTTACTTTGCTGAATGAAACATTTAGAATTCCCATGTTTGTTGACCAAGTTGTGGTTTTACCCAACCGCCGGTGGTCTCAATACATAATGCTGGATACGGTAGATGCCCAGCTGGCGTGCAGAGTATTTCACCCAAAGATAGCAAACTGTGCAACCTGATTAGCTGACCAGACGATCGTGCACCCCTAGGATACGAACCAGCGGACGGCCACACAGTTCCCAGCATCATTTCACTTGATGCGAGTCAATTGGCGGTGCAACTGAGGTCAAACACTCTGTCCTTCCGAACCGTAGAGCAAATCATAACTATTATATAACATTCTTTTCAGCGACAGTCGAACGTTTTTTCAGCGCCACAGTTGACGCAAACTGACAAAGGTACCTTGTGCTTTTCCTGTCCTAGCCGATATGTTATCAGAAGTATTACAGGTTACCGAAATACCCAGGTGTGTCAGTGTCTATAAACTCGGGTGGATTGTCTGCAACAAGGCATGTGGAAGTACGAATGTCCCAGTCTTGGAACAGCACTTTACACGTTTGAAGTGCGAAGCGCATTCCATACATTACAGCCGGGTCAATCACCTTGTTCAGCATGGTCTGCATGTCTTCGGCAGAGGAGCTCAGTAAGACAGTGTCATCCGTGTACACCATGTCGGTCAACCTCGTGCCAANCACCTTGTTCAGCATGGTCTGCATGTCTTCGGCAGAGGAGCTCAGTAAGACAGTGTCATCCGTGTACACCATGTCGGTCAACCTCGTGCCAAGATGAAACTCAACACCAAGCTCGATGGATTCCTCAAGCGCACCTCCCAGAATATCGTTCATGACAAAATTGAACGAGAAGGGTGAAGTCAGAAACCACTGACAAACACAACTACAAGCGCCGAACGCCCGGGACAGTTTACCATCGACCCTCACCTTGCTTGCAGAGTAAGCGTACGGCGACTACAACAGGTTCAAGAATTTTCACGGGATGCCTTTGCAAATAAGACAGTTCCAGAGAACGTTACGAGCAACCGAATAGAAATCAGCCACCGGGTCTAAAAAGACCAGGGCCGAAGGTTGCCTATAAGAGTGCCAATGTTTGGAAGTCTGTCGTAGTGTAAAAATCTGATTAACACACCTTCGATCTGATAGGAATCCTGCCTCTTATCAACATATCTGGCTTCCTCTGTTCTCAGTTTGTCGACGTAAGATAAGGCCACTGAATAACCTGGACGCAAGATATATTAGATTGAAGACTTTGTGTTTGTCGCAAAGACTGGGACTTTCATTTCAAGTGGAAAATATTGCCGACAGGGTTCCCAGACTGCCCTCTGTCGGAAACAGTAGTGACCCTGTCGCTTAATTTACTGAAGTGCAGCAACGGTTTAAAATCAGACCGTCTATCTCTTTATTTTTTCGTAGATGGTGAGGCAAGACTGACGTCAGAACGTTCCCCGACAAACACGTAATGAATTCATGATTAAGAATGACGATCGTTCTGTGACTGGTCAACACTGATCAGTACCTGCTACCTCATTTGTGCCTGGATCGTATTCCACACAACTACGACTGGAGTTTGAATGGACGCATACGTTGTCAGTCGAAGTGACTATCCTTCTCAGTATGTCGGCTCTTGAAACGCTTGTTCGAATACTGTGTAACGCGGTGCACTGTCACAAACTACCGTAATGTTGTGTAGAGTGGAGCTTGCTTTTAGCTCTTTCAACACCACCGTTTGCCACTAGTTCCTATGATGAACTGCTCTGAATCAATGATGCACCAGTATGGTCTTTCTTTTAACACCGACCAGATGAATGCTTTATTTATAACAACCGATGGCACTTAGATACACCTTTTCATCCCGTACCGAATCCTCCATTATTCAGAACCATTTGGGATTCATTTTATTTACCCGACAAACGAAACTTTGTGACCTGTCACTCCAACAGTTTGACCATGAACTATCGGTAATCATGTCAAGCGATAAATGAAAAGCTCTCTTCACTTCCATCAAGCGATAATTCAGGCTTCTTCCTAAAATAGTGACCGAAACATCTTCTAAATAGGCTTACGAACGCAGCGGACGAGTCTATAAAGTTGCCGTTCAGACCACGATGCGCTGTGTCGTACTTATGTGATGAACTTTTGTTGGACCACAATCACTAATCAAGCGGCGCATTATCTTCAAGCTCAACAACCTTCCAAATGATGGTGAGCGGTGAGGCAGTTCAAGTGAATATAGTCTGAAAATCACTCACAACAGAAAGCTACTTTCGCAACCCAGTGAACAGTTTTATTCATTCAGCACCTTGAGAAAATAAACTGGTTTCATATTTCGTTCTTTTAAAAGCTCGTCAGTAAGACATATGTTTACCAACACCGGAGTGTAAGGTGCTTTCAGGCTGTCGTGATTCAACCGTGTTGATCACTGCTCCTTCGAATCCACATTAAACAGAAGAAATAACCCATGAGAACGTTCAGTTAGGTTCACATGTGCCAATACACTAACAGAACCGAAAATTGGGCATAATACTTATTTTCAAAATGAGCACGCTGAAATTTCTACGATGATGCAAAATACGTGGTCAGTGTAGTGACCATCGATCGTGTGGCTCCTTTAAGGATTCTGGCTGCAACCATGTTTTCCTGGTAGTCTATTCTGTACGCATGGTTCTCTGTACGTATGCTAGAGGAGGCCTGATACAAACTCAGTTTCACTTTCTTCCTCCGCTCAACTAGTTGTACGCAGCAAGTGCTTGCTTTTTTTCTAACGACTTATCTATTATTCTATTCTTCAAGGTCGTCTAATCTGGACATTTTCGAGCGTTGTTTAACGCACTCGAAGTTTTTACGCACTTTTCATTTGACGCGCTTTTGAGCACTATCGAGTAGGCTGGAACCCACCTCGCACTTCCTTTCTCTCTTCTCTTGTTTGCTGCTTTTGGTCCCAGATTAAGCTAGGACTAACTGATCATATTTCCAAACACGGCCGGAAATATACGATGTTTTTCCAACCCCTAACGCTTTCTTTGAGTTCGATGCCTGTTGGGACCATACTTCGACTGCTCTTTAGAAAAAGCGTTTTAAATTGTTAATGGACAAGGATCGAGCGCAAACCCACTTGTGCCTTACACCTGCGGTAAACGATATTTAATTCATGGTGGTCGAAATGCCAAACTAAGCAGAATAATTCCCAGCATATTTACCAATTTCCGTAGCTTCAGTGTAGTGAGAATTTCAAGTCGTGGTGTCATCAGTATGAGTTAACAGGACAGGTATCATGCACACCCTCGAGTCAGTCGGGTAATCGGGGTATAGCTTACAAGAGAACTTGGCTGCGCGTTACCATACGTTGATTTCGTAATGCCTGATTTGTGGTGGGTGAGGCAATCGTCAACATATACAAAGGAGTGGCCAGAGTTCAAATCCCGGCCATGGAAATTATATGCTGTGTTGTTTCTGTCTACTATTTTGGCGTTTTTAAATACCAGCTACTTTCAACCAAGATTTTACCTTCTTGCACTCGCTATTCTGGTTGATTCGGTCTTGTCCAGGCGTTGGTGCTCCACTCGACCATCTATTAATGGCCTGTATTTCAATCGTACGTCGTACCACATTCGCCAAAGTATGGTTGCATCATCCACGACCTATTCCAGTAAATCCTCAACTACTCCAGCCAGCATGTTTACCACTTGGCCACCTCGCCACCGTTACACGTTGTTGACCACATTGGTATGTACAAACGTTCCTGCACTTCTTAAAACTGAACGACCAACATCAAATCATGATAGGTTGCCGTAGGCGCTGGCTGTATTTTGGCATACCGAGTCCAGTTAACCGAACTCGGATAGGTAAGTTCAAGTGATGTAAATTCCGAGGGTACGTATCATGAGACATTTTGCCATCAAAACCGGCACTCACACAACTGTGACGTCCCTTCGTTTAGCTGGACACCGGTTTAGCGCGTGATCGTGGCTGGAACCTCCCGAACCATCAGAATATGAACGGATAAGAGTAAGAATATCTATCCAGTGATTGCGTACTCTGCCAATTTGTTTTTTCGGACATCAGTCACCTCGTTAGATGCATTCGCGAAATGAAATCGTACAGTAAAAGTGGTAGAGATGTTTTCCACGTAACGGAATTGCAGTTTGCTACAAAAAGCGTTCATATACGTTCGAGCAGTTCTTACCGGTTGGCACATATCAAAATATCACACCCTATTGGTTAGTTATTTGCTTATTTTTAGATAGGCTGCAGCCTGTCCTTTTCAAAAATGAATGTTACGTTTGTGTTCCATTTCGGTTAGCGTTCGCCAGTAGTGTACAACATTTCCGGCATATGTATTCCCGCGATATTTCCATACAGCATATGTGGTGACGAATGCACCAGGTACCCCACGTCGAACTCAACGGGCTTACCGTACAAGTGTGTTCATCCTCTCTTTGCAATCATGCAACCTTCATTAGAATAAGCTGTTAGAATTCGTCAACGTCCCAGCAGTTCCTGTAAAACATTTAGTAGCTGCTGAAGACCGTTCCTCACAGGACATCACTGATGCTAAAGTTATAACGAAAGGAAAAGAACGAGTAAGGAGACGTACAGCTTCTTGTCCACGAACAGTTCGCTCGCTCCATATCAGTTATTACAACGAAATCGACAAGCTGTTTATAGTGGGTCAAGGTAGCAACAAGACGCGAAGCTAGTATGTTTGCTAGTCGCAAATCAGTGACATTTTTGCCGTAGCAGCATGATTACGTTAATGCTGTCAAACTGGTACTTGATGTATGGGTTTCAGTGACCAACGACCGTTTAGATTCTTCAAAGACTCATGATGTAACTGCAGTTTTCCACTTGTCTGCTCCTTATCCAGGCTTCTACGCATGTAAGCTGTGGGAAGCCTGATAGGAAGTCAATGAACATTTCTTTATGTTGGGCAACTGATTGCAAATTCTTGATGACTTATCAATTAACCCAGTCTTCGTAGTCGTTTCGCTTGGACATTTTAAAATGTTGTTCAACAAATTAGTGTTGAGTATGTGTAGTGGAAATCTTGATTCACCGATTATCCAAACCCCGACACAACAGAAGATCTGACAAACGGCCAATCCAAATATCGTGTTAAAGATACAACATCAGGATTGGACGAACGGTCTCAGTGTTGTGCCTTCCGTTATTCGCCAATTCATCTGTTACGTATTTCACCAATTAACATACAGTTTATGACGTTACATGTGCTAATAAGAGATCAATCAATAACAGGCTGTGATTTATTTAATACTGTTGTACATCAATAGATTCGGCGTCTCAATTCATGAATAACAATTGCTTACTGCTGCCAGTACCAGGTCATCTCCTTATTACTTGCGTGGGAGGTTTCAATTCACGTACGATTCCTAGGGCTATTCGAAGTCCCTAATGCTGAGTGTCACAGTATGCCAAACCCATTGATCTAAAACCCCTCATCATAGCCGCACCACGCAAACATATTTATCACTCTTTATCTCACCGAGTGATCAACTCCGCTGCAATCACACGTGGACTGAGTCGGATAGACTTACGAATCCGCAGAGCTTGTGCTGATTCAACAGAAGACGCCGACGCCATCGTTAAAAAAGATGGCTTGGTGAACTTGGTCACCAACACCAGCATTATCCACAGTTTCACATGTACTTGCGAGAGGAAATACTTTGATCGTAGATCAAGGCAACCGGCGACACTCTTCAAGAAAGCTTCTCCGTATGGCTGACTAATTCTGCCAACGACCACTTTTAGACAACGGAAGGAAACTGGACAAAACTGATGCAACCACAACCTTCCACATCATGTATCGCTCAAAATCATGGCACAGTCCGGATGGTGACAATCTTATTCCTTTTATACAAAAGTTTTCCCTTTGGCGCTACCGTGGCAACCCCTATCTTCATTTGCTGTACTAACTTTTGTTCCGTTCTGCGGTTACCTACGTCATAGTCATACGTTGTTTTGAGAGTTCAGCTCGACCTTTTCCGTTATAACTCCCAGTACCTACATCTGTCTGATCATAAATTTTCACCAGACAACTTTTACCCCCATTTCTTGAGGGGTACAGATCATCACCAGTACTGATAACAATGATATGATTACGTCACTTTGGTCAGAACGTCATTGTCTTGCCAATAACAAACGTAGTGTTGTTCTATCCACCCACTATAAGTAGCTTGTATCATTCTCGCTGTAGTGACTGATGATGAGCGGGCGGAATGCTTATACACAAGAATTCGCTTCCTTTTTTCAGCCAGCCTTGGAATCCTCGTTTAAAAATATAGCGAAATTATCGGCAACAGCCTAGAAATATGTTGTTTTCACCATTTAACTGGATAAAAACAAGTTTTTGTCGAAAATCTCATATCAAACTACTGAACTCATTCCCATTCAAACAGATGCAAATAATCAAAAACGCGGTTCATATTATGCCGGAAATCTGAGAATTATTTACTGTGACCGATTTTATACAGATGGCTGTACATTATGTTTCGAAATTGTTTTGAATCAGGTCACTGCATACAATGTTCTTAAATGCCGAGGACGTGGCATGACCATCATGGAGGACACTGTAAATTATGACTGAGCAATCTGCTGAGAACCGCCAATGATATGGCATTAATGCGAAGGTGCCATCGTTAACGCAGCTAGGTAAAATAGTAGCTTTTTAAAATAAAAAAACAGGGTCATGATTTAATAGTGTTCCGATTTTCTGGGTTCAGCCGACCACGGCCTCCGTCTGGCTGGATGTGTTCAAACCCTTTATCCTTGAAGTTTGTCATGCACTTATAAGCCTACTAACATCCAGAAGCTGAAGGTTGACATTAAAGAGGAAACTCAGGTGTTCGAACGTGATATCGTAAATGGTCGATGGGAGTTATAACGGTGACCATTTGGGTGGAATGTTTTGAGGTTTTTGTCCACACTTACAAACTTACACGTCGACGTTGTGTTAAGGTTTGCACCAGATTAATTTTTATACTACCCAGTTGCAAATGATAGCACAATCTGAGAATGAAGTTTTTGAATTATATAAACCGAAATGTATTTCATGGGCTGCTCTGTATCGTAAGAACGGTGAACTTATAATCTCTGCCTAAAAGACAATTTAGCCCTGTGTATTGGGTTTATCTCAGCTGTGAGTCACTAGTTGTCTTTCGACGATATTTCAGTTTCGAAGCACACAATTTTTATTTTGATACGTTCCTTTTTAGCTTTTGTTAACAGCGAACAAGTGCGGTTTCGGTTGGCTATCAACAGGCTGTTAATAAGCTAAGTGCTGATCGGTCGGGAAAGTACACGCAAACGCAGTGACGACCATAGGTCCAGTAGAATATGTGGATGGACTAGATATGAAACTGTAAAATAACCCGCAAAAAAAGCTTGGCCTACTGAGCCGTTTATTACAGGAAACCCTGTTCAGGATATGCTAAAATAGTGAACCACGAACGCCGACATCAATTTGCACGGCTGACGTGGATTCACACACATTGGTTGGTAGTGCGTTGTCATTCGCCCTAATGGCACGTCCCCCATAGTGTTGCACACACTAATCCATTAGTCGCTTCTACTCAATCATCTTTCTGGCGTTGACACTTGTCATTTCGTTTCCAAACTTTGCGCAGTATACTACTCAGCAACGAAGCTGCCTAGTATACGACAATACAGTTGACCGAAATCAGAACGATGTAGGCGAATTATCACTGCGGGTGACGTCGTAACTTCTGAACGCGTGACGTGTCTGTGTGCGTCATGTACGGATATGAGTAACGAAAATTAACATCGCCAAACCTTTTTGTTAACACTGGCCGTATAACTCTCTGTCGTTGTCAGTCAATCAGTACGATTATATGGCGTTAATCAATGGCCCATTTGGTCAAGTGGGTTCCCTCGCTCAGAGCGAGTATTTTACACACCTGACTTTAGGTTCACGATAGTAAAATAGTGTATTGATGAGCAGCTTCATTGAATCAACGAATTTCGGAAACAGCTTATTGATGAAATCAATGGCAATTAGGGCAGAGAGTGATCGCTTCCACGGCTTGTCATCATGCGTTCGTATTTTTGGATTTGACTTTTCATCTTGTGAAGTGTCATCATCCCAACAGACCATTGACTTCATGTGACGGAACGCGCACGCGCCAAGGTGCAGTCACTAATTGAATTCGTTCAAACATCCATCTAAGTTATGGAAATAACGAAGTGGAAAGAACAACTTTTCATTTATTATTCAATAAGTACGTCACGTAGTTAGCTTGGTCAACTGATTTAGCCGAGTTTTGCGTGAACTGTGAACCGTGTCAGTAACCAGTGTGAGATAGCAAAACTGTCAACAGAGAGGATGAGGGTGACCTAATCTCTATGAGGCAGGCAACTTTTGCGTCAAATCGTGAATTACGCTGAGTGTATGCTAGATAGTATTGAGTGTATACAAAGGTATTCGACAGCTTACAGTTTTTAATCAGCGCGCATCTGGAGTACTGTTATGTAAAGAACATCTTGTAAGACGTCACCTTTTGTGGTCGAATCACGGTGTAATTAAAACAGTACAAGAACTAACTGTTGCTCATCCGAGCAGTCATAGGGACAGGTCTTGCACAACTTGATATACCCGTAATTTCTGAGAGATGCCTCGTCGAAGTAGTCAAGGCTGACAATCACTCGTTTACGAAACCAGCCTCCATCTCGATAATGGCGAATTATTAGCACGGGCAGCCAATTCACCGACTGTTGCTTATAACTGGTGCAACATACCTATTCAACTAGTAATCTGGAGATTGCTGATGCTGATTCAACTCGGCTACTTGTCTCAAGCTGACTGAAAAGTGATGACCTCTCGGCCACCGACTGAAGTGAAGGGATCAGTACCACTTATCCTCCCGAAACCACCGGGCAATTTGAACACCACTAGCTAAGGCAGACCACTTAAATATGATTATTCGGTCATGCATATTGTGAGGTCAACGTGCTGTTGAGAATGATGTGCAATAGTGCTGCGGTCGGATCGCACTTCTTTTCAACTACTCAGAGTTTCAGCCACCTTGGATGGCTTGGCGCAGGAATGTTGCTTTTGAAATCATATCAGCGGAGAAGTTACGTGGAGTCTATGGTGGTTAGGTTAACTTGCCTTGGGTCTGAACGGATTGGCCGAATTGGGAACGATGCATGTGGCGACTATAGTAAGTAATATTTTGATGATCGCATTCATGTGTATCTTTTCTGTTGTTTTGGTTTTGCACCTGCTTTCGTTTTAGTCAAGCTACCCATTTTTTAACATTCAGCCTGGGACTAAAAGCACAACTCGATCCGTGCCTCGCTGGCTTGACGTATCCCCATGTTCACTCTATTTTCCAGGGTCGATAACAATACATGGTGTTAACGCGCTAAGCATTGGTTTTTCATCGTCGATCGATTGTCGACAGCGCTCACTGACTGGGTTTTATTTTTTTATCAGTTCCAACATGTAGATACTGAGCGTCTGTGTTAGGTGTCACTTAAAATTCACACCACACTCTTGGCAGGAGTTCGGTGTCATTGCGGTTGAGGCATGTTTATTGGGTGTGAATGGCGAAAACTTCCGCACAGCATCGTTCCGCGTCAGAAGGTAGACAGTTACGAACCATTCAGGCTTGGTCAAATCATACGTTATGCTATTCTGACAGTGCACACAGCACGACTATCGGAACTTTCTCTAGCTTTTGAAATTGGCACGTACCCTTTCGGGGGAATTGTGTGTAACTCATATGTTCATCAACATGTATTTCTACTGCTCGCTTGTTTCTCCTATGACGACGCAATCCCTATATGTAACTTCGTAAACGAAGTCTGTTGGGTCAGCCATAGAGAGTGGTTCCTTTGGGTGCGCCACCAGTCGTTCAAAGGTATTATCTTGCCGAGATACAGTTTAAATAGCGCACTTATAGAAGACGGAGAAAACTTTTCAGATGTTCATTCAAGACACAGCATTTACACAATACACCGGAATGAGCTGAACTCTGATTTCGCCCACAGATATCACGTGTTCAGTTGGATTTTCAATAAGAAGGTTTGGATGTTGATTGGCGACCAACATTCCCATAATTTAGGAAACCTGTCTTGGTAAATCCAATGGCGAACACATTAAGTCTGCCGAAGAATGATCAGATGTGTAGTGCTAGATCCTGAATACGTACGCCCCGAGTTTCCCTAACCTTATTCTACCGTGAATCGGAAGTCGCAGGGAGAAAACGATGAATCTGCAAACAAACTCAACGTAACAATCAAGGGGTGCTAGGGAGCTGGACGTGAGAACACCTTGAGCACAATCGCACAGCAGACGCCAGAGTGGAAGAGTGCGTCGACGGAAACTTCCAGTCGACCTTCGGAATTCAAACAAGCGTTAGGCTGGTTGAGCGGCGTTTCTAACGGTAAACGCTCAACATTGTTATCCTAGTGAATGTAACCTACAGGAGTAGAGATAGTGCGAATTCATTACACAGCTGAGAGCATAACTGCGATACTTATGCCGGCCCACTAACTTTGATGCTAATGGTTTGTAGTAAGTTTACATATACAAGGTAATGTGAACAGGCGCGGTGGTACTGGCAAGGCAAATCTCACGTCGCGGGGAGTTTAGAATTTTGGGGACGTCGAAGGTGATCTCACTACAGATGACCGCTGTCATCGTTCCCAGAAGATACTATAAACTGAATTAGTGGTATAATGATAATTATTACTGTTATGGTATATTTCTTATCGCATCTGTGCGAAACGCGCTCAGGTGAGCGTGATCAATGTGTTTATTATAAACGCAAACGCATAAGATCAACAATGGTACAAACCAATTATGTGAATGAAGCAACAAAGCAGACATCATACGAGAAAAATTCCAGTTTATGAAGTAGAATTTGAGACAAGTGCTTCCAAGGTGATACTTCTCAAAGTCACAAAAATTCGGTGTAAATGTTGAGTAGTACATCAGTTTACAGATCACATGGTGATCACTAGCCTATTGGTCAAGATCATGCCGAAAAAAGCGATTTGAGAGTGGAGAAAGTGAACTACCAAAGAATTTCGCCATTATTTCATGTACACGGTTCTCGAAAAATGTGTGAAAAATTTTTTCGGGATGGGGGGAGATGAGGAAGCTTGTACTTTTGCGGAGAAATGTATGAAACTCTCGATTTGACTTCGTTATTTGCACAAAATCGATGAAGTTCGGCAGATCTCGCAAACAGTCCAACCGAAATGGATTTTGAGTGTTCAGACGTGGTGGAATGTTTTCTCGCGTTAGATATGTTTGTGGAATAGGGAATGGAAGGTCAAATTACGTGATAAACGGGAGAACGTAGAATGACCATGTGAACTGACAAAAAAGTGAATGTGATTTTCTGGCAAACCTTTTATGGGAAACTGACAACTTTGTGTTAGCCAATAAAACACATAACACCAGCAAACGCTTATCATATAACGCGAAAACAGATCGACTAACAGCCTTTCCTAGCATATGAATACTCTCAAGATTTGATGTCGATTTGCACTACACGGCCGGCAGATAGAATGAAAGGTTTAACAACACAGTAGGATTGCCAGGTGGTCTACTAGGAGGGGAAGGCGCACAAATCTCAACGCGAGGTTTTTGTGAAATCATATGAGACGAACAGGTTAAGTAAATTTTATACCACAGAACTGGTTGGCTTGCAGTACACAGCGGTCATCAGCCTTGACAGGGCAGTATAGAAAGCAAGGTGGATGCTTCTTAAATTAAGGTTCCAAGATGAACACAACGCTGCTGAATTTTGGGTTGAGAAGCTGCGAGAACTGGTTGCAAGTGGCTTGTTTCACGAGCACAAACGTAACATTCTCACACCGCCACCAAATTCGTCAGAAGGATCACCTGAGATGGCCGAAAGTTGAGTAGTACAAGTTGCTCGTAATAGTTGAAGGTCGTTGAACCTCGCTGGATGATTGGAAGTGAACGAGAAATGAACGTGCATGCGGTTGCATCAAATTTTACGCAACCAGAGCCTCAGTAACCTGATGGATCGTCCCCGGCACTTTTGAGCATAACAAGCGGACTGGTGCGTTCGGAGAAACAATGTTTCACAAAAGGCCATAAAACTGTGCTACATCTTAAAAGGGCTGTCTGGACCAACCTGATGACCTGTCATCATGACGCGTTTCCCAATCGACGGCGTGAAATTATGAGTATAGTTAACCATGTAGTGAGTACGGGTGGTCGCACCATACTACTAGCACCACCACCGCGGGACAAATATAGGAAGGATCATTGGAGTGCAGCATCGCATGGAACGGCTCTTGCTAAATGGAGGAACTGAGCATGGACGCCCATTACGACCGGGACGTCCTGGGACCAGTGTCGTGTGGAAATGAGTGTTTTTGTTCGTAGTCCGGTTGAGACGCTTAACCCGTGTACTGGCTTTCCGAATAAATAACCCCTGCGCCACCCGCGTTCTTGCCCTACAGCAACCATACTGTTTGTTGCTTGGTCAGCTGCACCAACTATTTTCTAATGTTTTCGGCAAATCGTCGAGAAAGTTGCTGATCTGTTCCGTTCATGTAAACATCGTCTAAACTGTGGACTAACCAGTGCACACCATGGGGGACACTGTTCCTGTGATAACGCAGGATGGGTCAAGTGACAGCTTGAACTATACGTAACTGCGTAGCCCCATACGTAAGGAATGAAGCAGACTGCAATTTGTGCTTGAGATCATTTGACAGCCAGACCAGTTCGGACTGCAGACCGGAATATATCCTTCACTTATGTCGCTTGGCTGTTCTTCGTCGTCCTGATTTAGGTCCCAAAGATTTTCTGAGAGTTGTAGTGCTAGATTCTGAATTCGTACGCCCCGAGTTTCCCTAACCTTATTCTACCGTGAATCGGAAGTCGCAGGGAGAAAACGATGAATCTGCAAACAAACTTTACTTATTGATTTACTCACCGTTCACAACAGACTTCAACGTAACAATCAAGGGGTGCTAGGGAGCTGGACGTGAGAACACCTTGAGCACAATCGCACAGCAGACGCCAGAGTGGAAGAGTGCGTCGACGGAAACTTCCAGTCGACCTTCGGAATTCAAACAAGCGTTAGGCTGGTTGAGCGGCGTTTCTAACGGTAAACGCTCAACATTGTTATCCTAGTGAATGTAACCTACAGGAGTAGAGATAGTGCGAATTTATTACACAGCTGAGAGCATAACTGCGATACTTATGCCGGCCCACTAACTTTGATGCTAATGGTTTGTAGTAAGTTTACATATACAAGGTAATGTGAACAGGCGCGGTGGTACTGGCAAGGCAAATCTCACGTCGCGGGGAGTTTAGAATTTTGGGGACGTCGAAGGTGATCTCACTAC